>PVIH01014025.1:31466-55868 GCA_004025045.1 Sigmodon hispidus | reverse complement strand
TTATTCAAGGTCTCTTCCCCCTCCCAACACATCTGGTCATTTTTCTTCTCTGCAACTCCCCATCCCCTCCCTCGGCAGGGAGCAAACAGTCCTATGGTCCCACTGACCCAATAATGCTTGGATCAGTCTCCACTCCTGGCCAAATCCAGTTCTGTCCCCCCTCCCTCAAGAGTGAGTCAGGTGTTCCTATAGTTGGACTGGGGTTTGAAGGGTCAGTCCAGGATGTTTCTGATCCCAAGCTGTTCGGTGGTTGTGGTTTGCCGCTTGGGCATGTTTGGCTTTTTTTCTTGTTTGTTTGTTTAGAGACCACTAGTGAGTGAGTACATCCCCTGCTTATCTCTCTGAGTTTGTGAGACTCCGCTCAGGAGGATATTCTCCAAATCCATCCATTTGCCTGTGAATTTTAGGATATCATTTTTTCTTACTGCTGAGTAGTATTCCATTGTGTAGATGTACCACAGTTTGTTAATCCATTCTTCAGTTGAGGGACATCTAGGTTGTTTCCAGGTTCACTTGAAAGAAGTATAAGTATATACATGGCACAGACATCTCAGACAAAATGTGTTCTTAAGAGAACGCCAAGACTGCATATTAATTTTTTTGTTTTATTTTGTATATCAGTGTTTGCATGGATGTCTGTGCCATGTATGTACTTATACTTCTTTCAAGTGTGTCTTATAGCATCACTTCTTTGCTTTGCTGTCTTATTCTCAGTCTTAGAAATTCTCTTCTACTGGGGTCTTTATAGCCAGGCTTGATCATGCCTGGCTCCTTCTGCCTTGTGAGAGCAAGGGACTTAGGAGTTGTGGCCCAGGGCTTTAGGCTGCAGTCATTACTTGTGACAATTTGAAAGAAAATGTCCCCCAAAGGGTGTGGCACCATTAGGAGGTGTAGCTTTGTTGGAGTAGGTGTGGTTTTGTTAGAGGAAGTGTGTCAATGTGGAGGTGGGTTTTGAGGTCTCCATTGCTCAAGCCATGCCCACTGAGACAGTCTACTTCCTGTTACCTGCATGTCAACATGTAGCAGCTTCTTCTCCAGCACCATGTCTGCCAGCATGCTACCATGTCCCACCATGATGTTAATGGACTAAACCTCTAAAACTGTAATTGACCGATTAAATGGCTTTGTTTTATAGGAGTTGCCATGGTCATGACATCGCTTCACAGCGACAGAAACCTAACTAAGACACTACTCAGTCTGCTTCCTGGCCCTTACTACACCCTAGAAGTCTTATCTCTCAATTGAGAGCCTACAGACAATCATTCCACCCCGACATGGAAATGGTCCTTTCTCCTTACTTTGGCCATCTGTGCCTGGGGACTGGAGTCTTGCTCCTGAGCCACAGTCGACTGGCAGGATCCCAGTGATCTCCAACTCTCTGATGCTGTTTGGCTGCCCTCCGCTCATTTCCTAGAATCAGCCACATTCTCATTCATGCTCTACTTGGTAAAGACTTCATGGTCCGCTGTGTTAATATTTGTCTTCCTCTCCAACCCTCTTCCTGTTGCCTGTCCTGAGCACCAGGCCCAGCTCACAGAACTGACTCCCAAGGCTGGCACTCTCTCGTCTTTGTACCATGTTTGGGGTCGGTGCTGTTCACAGTTCTTCTGTCCTATCTGGAATTGTCTGGTTGTCTATACAGGTCACACTTGTTCAGACTCGAACCTCCCCCACTGTGAGATTTCATTTCAGCCTTGCTAATTTGTCTCTTTGGCTATGTTTCCTTGAGAGGCACATAATTATGGGTGACACCAATGGCCACCTGTTGACAAAGCTCTTGATTATATCTCAGCCATAATTTCAGCACCTGGCACCTGTGGCCACCCACTCCTTCTAACCACATGGTCTTACCTTTGTGGGGGTCTTGACCTCCTCATCCTCACCTTGGTATTTGTGTGTGCTGTTTTTCTGTCTGATTCTCCTTCTTCTTTCCACGCCCTAGGGCACTCACTATCATGTCTAGGATTTTGTTCTTAACACTGTTGATGAGGTAGCTGTAAGCATGCGACTGGCAGACCCAGGCCCCACCTCAGTACCACTCGAGTTTCCTATTTGTGATTTTAGGACAGTGTCGGGCTGTGAGAGCTTCCTTGAGCTCATGTTTCCCCTTCTACCACCGCTGTTCTCTTGTCCCACTGTCCCCCAGAGCGAGGCGGGGAGGCTTCCATCTGGTTCCCTTTTCTCCTTTAAAATAAAAGCATCCCCCGGGGACACCCCAGAGCTCAACCAGCTCTTTCACCTTCCTCATCCTTTCTTTGTAGAAAAATAAAGAAAACAGACCATCAAAATCCTCACCGTCTGGAGAAAAATGTTCAGAGTTGTGGATGGCCCACCTTTCTTGAGGTAAGATGCCAAACACACATAGATACACAGACACACAGAGAAAGACACCCCTCTCTCTCTCTCTCTCTCTCTCTTTCTCTCTCTCTCTCTCTCTCTCACACACACACACACACACACACACACACACACACACACTCTGCACCAAATGCAAGAGAGGTATACATCCCAGTTGCTGAGTGTTCTCTATGGATTCTATGGAAGGCTATCATACATTGGAGCTATGACACAGTGACAGAGACTAATGTGCCAAACCATGCTGGCTAGGTCTATGTCACCTTGGCACATGCTAGAGTCACTTGGGAAGAGGAACTCAACTGAGAAAATGCCTCGATAGCATTGGCCTGTGGGTAAGTCTGTATAGTACATTTTATTTTTTATTTATTTTATTATTTTTTCTTTTATTGAAAACAGATTCTTTTCTCATATAATAACCCTTGATTCTAGTTTCACTTCCCTTGACTCCTCCTACTCTCCCCCATTGCCCTTCCCTCTGGATCCACTCGCTTTCTCTCTCTCATTACAGAAGACCACGCATCTAAGAGATAACAACCAAACAGGACAAAATAGAATATAATAAGCGGAAGCAAAAACTAGCATACTGAAGCTGGACATGGCAACCCAACAGGAGGAAAAGAGTCCCAGGTGCAGGCCCGAGAGTCGGAGACCCACGTTCTCACAGTCAGGAGTCCTAGGAACATACTAAGCTAAAAGCTGTAATGTGTATGCAGAGGATCTGGGGTGCACCCACACTTGCTGCTCCAGTCTGAGTCACATGCACTATGCTTGGCTGATGTTCTCCAGTGTCTTCCATCCCCTCTGACTCTTACAATCTTTTTGCCTCTTCTTCTGAAGAATTTCCTGAGCTCTGAGGGGAGGGATTTGATGGAGACCTACAAGTTAGCCTCTGTCTCCACATAGTGTCTGCTGTTGGGTCTCTGCATCTGTTCCTGTCTCTTCCAGAGGAAGCCCCCTCCACCAGCATAAGTGTTTGGATTTACCCCAGGTCTTTGGGTTATCTAGTCTCTGGTTCTTGTTACCTGAGCAGTGTCAGAAATGCATTTATTCTTGTGGAGTGGGCCTTAAGTCAAACACCAGTTGACCACTCCCACAAGCTCTGTGTCACCCTTGCCCTAGCATATTATTCAGGGAGGAAATATTGTAGATCAAAGGTTTTGTGACTGGATTGATGTCCATGTTTCTGTTTTAGAGTAGCCTGCAGAGTACCTTCTGTATATTACGTTTTCTTAATTGGTGATTGATGTAGAAGGGACCAGCTAAGTGTGGATGGACAGTGCCACCCCTGACTTGGTGGTCCTGGATGCTAAAGAAAGCATGGCAAACAAACTGGGAACAAAGCAGTAAGCAGCACGCCTATGTAGCTCTGCCTCAGCTCCTGCCTCTAGGTTACTGCCCTGTTTGACTTGCTCCAATGATGGACCATTATTATAGGATTCTATTACTGTGAAGAGACACTATGACTATTGAAATGACCATTGGCAATTCTTATAAAGAATAACTTAAAAAATCTTTTTGAGACAGGGTTTCACTGTGTCACCTTGGCTATTCTGAAACTCACACTGTAGACCAAGGTGGTCTTGAACTCAGAGATCTACCTGCCTCTGCCTCCTGAGTGCTGGGGTTAAAGATGTGTACCACCACTGCCTGGCTAAGGAAGACATCATTGGGTCTGGCTTACAGTTTGGAAGTTTAGTTCATATCATTATGGCGGGAAGCATGGCTTCCTATAGGCAGATGTGGCGGTGGAGAGGAGCTGAGAGTTCCACATCTGGATCCGCAGGCAGCAGGTAGAGACAGTGAGTCATTAGTCCTGGCTTGAGCATCTGAGACCTTAAAGAGACATGCTTTCTCCATCAATACCACATCCACTCCAACAAGGCCACACCTCCTAATTGTGGGCACTCCCTATGAGGCTATAAGGACCATTTCCATTCAAAACATCACAACCATGCTGTGGAACTGTAAGGTGAAACAAACCCTTTCTTCCTCAAGTTGGTTTTGACTATAGTATTTTCTCACTTAGAAACCCTAACACAGACCTAGTGAACCCTAACTAAGACACAGACCTAGTGAGGGTGTGGCTGAAACATGAGTGACACAGAGAAATCATCAAGAAAAACATTTAATTAAAAAAAAAAAACAGGCTCCAATTTATCAAAGTCAACAAAAATACTGAGTGCTTTAGAATTTCTTGGTCAGTTTGGTTTTGACAGTAAAAGCAACTCTGAAAGTCTACAATCCACCTCCTGGTTTTCCAATAGCTTCATTCTGAATATAACAGATACACAAAGAACCATACACATTTGATGTGTATAACTTGTTGAGCTGTGAATATGCAGATTTTTTCCATATTAAATATATCCACCATCTCTTGCAGCTCCTTTGTGTCTTTCTGTTTTCCTGTTTTGGCGGTAAGAAAGTCTAACAGGTGACTTACCCTCTTAACCACTCTTAAAGTATGTAACATTATGTTGCTAATTAGAGGCTTGTCATTGTACAGATCATTATAACTTATTTATTTACCGAAACTTTATACCATCAAACAAAAGCTCCTCAGACCCCTCCCCTTTTCCAGGTCTTGGAAACTAATACTCTATCTTCTCTCCCCCTCTACCTTCTACCGTTCACACTCCATAGACACAGGATCACAGAGCATTCATCTTTCTATGACTAGATTATTTTACATACTAAAATGCCCTCAAGTTTATCCAAGTTGTTATCTTTATTCAAATAAATACAAAATAATGCTTATTTTATACACATACTTTACCTGGTTTATCTGTCAATGGACCCCAGGGTTCTTCCAATATTTTGATTCTTGTGCTATAATGAACTGGCCATACAGATATCTTTCAGAAATTTCAGTATATATATGTGTGTGTGTGTGTGTCTGTGTCTGTGTGTGTGTGACATATGTATATGTCAATTGGGATTGCTGTATCATTTGAGAGACAGAATCACATCATAGCTCTATTTCAATTGTTTGGAGGCCCACCATTGTAGCTCTTTTCATCTGCCATATCTCTATACATTCTTGCCTACAGTAGACAAGGGCTCCTGTCCCATCCCCCACAGCTTTACAAATATTTGCTACCATTTGTTTTCTTGACACCAGCTCCCTAACAGGTGTTAGGAAACATCTTATCATACCTTGATGTTCCTCTTGTAGGTGATGATGTTGAACGTCTTCTCATCTAGCTATTGACTATTTGTATGTAATTCTAAAGAAGAGCCTGCTCAAGCTGGGTGTCTAATTTTAGTTGAATTGTTTATATGTGGTTGAATGAGAATAGATCCTTTACCATTTATCATTTAAATCACTTACTTCACATTTATCTCACATGAGTCATTTATATAGATTTTCATCTAAATCACTGTAACAGAAAAACAAGTATAAATAAGAATGATAAATAACATGGCATGTGTGCCAGTGTCACATTTGATCACACTACTGCACAGGTGTTGGGATTTCTTATTCTTCCCTTTTGCAGACCATTAGTTTTGGGAATGAAAAGACTTGATCTTATTCATTAGCCACAGATCTGCTCTCTGTCCTCAGGAATTCTCATTCCCACACCACTTTCCTACTATGCTAGTTTGCTTCTTATATTACTTGATTGTACAGTGTTAATGAAAGGTCTTCCTTATACTGTTGACACTATGACAAAAATAGAAATATGAAAAAGAAAAAGATGAAAACATATCTAGCTAGTTCTAACATTAAAATAGAATCAATACATGCAATTTTCACGTATTCACCCTAGATGTATTTTCTATTATAGATGCTTCTATCAGTTTCCCAATGCATTATTTTTTAATATTTATTTATTTGTTTTGTATTCAGTGTACAGAAGAGGGCACTAGATCTCATCACAGATGGTTGTGAGCTACCATGTGGTTGCTGGGAATCAAACTCAGGACCTCTGGAAGAGCAGTCAGCACTCATAACCTCTGAGCCATCTCTTCAGCACCCCCTCCCAATGCATTATTAAAGGAAATTTTGCCTGTCCTTAGTCATCTTCTCATGTTCTTTAATCTTTATCAATATGATTTTTTTGGGAAGACAGTATCTCAGTGATAGTTTGTAGAGGAAACTTTCTGTCCCCCAAGCCACTTCCAAGTAACTACACAGAGGCTTACTGTTAATTATAACTCTCGACCAATAACTCAGGTTTATTAACTAACTCTTACATTTTGCTTTGCCATGTGGCTTGGTACCTTTTCTCAGTATGGCATGTCCAGTTTGTTTCTCAGTGTCTGTTCACTGTGCCTAGCCACACCCTTCTTCCTCCCAGCATTCTACTACTCTGACTCTCCTGCCCAATCTCTTCTGCTAGCCATGGGCCAATCAGTTCTTTATTAACCAATGAGAATAATACATATTCACAATGTACAAAGATTGTTCCTTGTGGTGATATGTTATATATTTAATAAAATCAGTTTAGAATATCAGAGAACAGATCCACCCACAGTCAGTTTAGGAGGGTCAGAGAGTGGTAACTCATGCCTTTAATCCCAGCATGAGAAAAGACTGAGAGTGGTGACCTGCGCTTTTAATTTCATAACTCCAAAGACAGAGATATTTCTGTGAGTTCAAGGCTAAATACCAAATAGTAGTAGCTCACACCTTTAATCTTAACCTGGATGTGAAACAACTGGGTGAAGAAGGTATTTAAGGCAGATTCATTTTCTAGAAGTGATGAGGAGTGAGAAGTTGGAAGATAGCTGGGTGAGATTTGACTGTGTTCTGTTTCTTCTCTTTGATATTCCAGCCTTTCTTTGATATACAGCTCTGAGTTTCATTTAATATCAACCAGAATTTGTGCAACAGTTCCACAGCAATAGTTTATATTTATGTGATTGTCAGCTTAACAGGATCTAGAATAATCTATGAGACCAACCTTTGATCATGCCCTTGAGATTATTTAAATTAGGCTAATTGAGGTGGAAGACCCAATTTTATTGTGGGTGACATCATTCCATGGGCTGGAATCCTGGGATAAATAAAAAGGACAAATCAAGCTGAGTTCCAATATTTGTCACTTCCTGATTCCTGACTGCAGAAAAGGTGACCATCTCCCCCAAGCTCCTGGCATCATGGCTTCCCTGTCACAATGACAGACTGATTATACCATTAAACTATGAGCCAAATAAACCTGTCTTCCCCTAAGTTAGCTTGACAAAGGCATTATACAATAGCAACAGAAGAAGCAACAAACACAGAAAATTGGTACCATGAGTGGGGTTGTTGCTTCTGTTGATGATCATGTGGTTTCTGGGCTTTGGAGCTGGTTTACAGGTAAAATATGGAAGAGTTTGGAACTTTGGGTTAAAAAGGCCCTTAAATACTCTAAGTAGTGATTAATGGGATGTTCTGGTGTGAATTTAGAAGACAGAGGACACAGAGAAATGTGGCCAGTATAGACCTGGCTCAAGAATTTAGGAGAGGAGCAAGGATTCTATTGAGAATAGGGCTAGAGGAAATTCTTGATGTATTTTGGCAATGAACTTGGCCGCATTCTGTGCATATCCTGATGATTTGTATAAAGCTGAACTAAATAGTAATAAGAAATCATAACATTATCATCTAATTTCCGTATACATATGGACATGTGAGTGCCCATAGATAGAGAGTAATGGATAATTTCTTTGGAAGAGGAAATTTCAAGTTAGCATAGCATTCAGGATGCACCATGGATACTGCTCAGTACTTTTATCCAGGTATACAGTGAGAAAGAGCAAAAAGTAGAACATAAAAAGTGGAAAGTTTTGTAAATATGGGATAGTTTGGTGTTTTATCCAAGGTGAATGCATATGACAGACAGTTGTAATTATTAAAGAGATCAGTACTGTTAAAGAGCGACCTTGTGGTTTTCACCAGGGCAACAAGAGGAGTAAGTAGACCATTTCAACCTCACACTCCTACTGCCTCCATATACTGAATGTTAGTGTACCAGGCCTGGCACAGCAACACAAAATCTGACATTATATAGTTTGTCAAATAAATTATTTTAGCATTTAGCTTTCTTCTCATGTAAATTTAGGTTAAAAATCAAATTATTACAAGACTTTACTTGTCGACTGTGCAAATTATTTATGAGTGCTGGGTGAAAAGAGAGGAGGATGTGGCATAATGTAGCCTGAGTTATTTCTGGAAGTGTATTTGAGCATTGACAGGCCTTGGCTATCTATCAAAATATAACATCTTTCTCTATGTACATGTTTCAACTCCGTTGCCATCAGCAATCATATTTCCTGCTAATTGGAGTTGTCAGAGATGATCATAATAATGTCCATAATAATCATGTTTAGTATGCTTGGAAGCTCAGTCTACAGTCTCTTGAGAGCAGGGTGGGTCAGTCATGAGGCGGTAGAAATATAAGCAAGGCACCTAAGCCTTTTAATGGTTAGTGGGACAGTTCTCTCAGCATATTATCCATGCTCTGGTATGTAACTAGTTCTGTACCTGCGATGCTCAGTGATCTTCATCTTCTATGGCTCCCTGGTAGCTTGAGATAGACTGCAATGGAGAATTTACACTAGGGAAATTGGCAGGCATTACACATAACATATCTCTTATGAGAACTGCTTATTCAGCTGTTAATGGCACTTCTGCTTGTGACCCTTTGTCTTGTTGAATTAGCAAACTGACTAGGTGATTTCTCTGTACAAGGAAGTAGCAGCATTGAAGCCCATGGCTGCAATTTATGGTGATTCAGCTTGGAGTTATTGTTTTTACTTTACAATTTTGCATAAACAGTGCACATATGGAATAGAAATGGCTTTAAAGTTGACTCTTTTCACACTAATGGCATCTGGTCTGGTATCTGACTGTGATGTGGGGCAGTGGCCCTGAACCACAGCTCCTGGTTGGCGTCTGGGTAAATAGTGTACATTCTACAGTATGTTCTGTTACTAGTTAATCTGGAGTGTCAGGTTGATTGGCTCTGGAACCAATCAAGACATAGCCTATAAGAAACCCTGTGAGGGTATTTATAGGGAGAACCTTCCCCCAGAGTGGGTGGAAACTTCTAGTGTGGCCCAGATTTGAAGAGGCCAAAGGAGAAAGCAGTGATTTTTGCCTGCCTGCTTTCACTCAGTGATGGCGAGTGCATCTGTTGTGTAGCTTCTTCTGCTGCATCCTCCACTGATACTAAACTTCAGCTTCTCTGGATTCCAACATAGGCTGAGGACTCTTCTTGGCTGTTAGGGCCAGATTGGAACTGTCAAGTTTCAAGGTCTGAGTAACTCCCTGGTTTATAACCTCTGTAGTGTGCAGAAAGCCATTGTTAGACCACACTTCCTATCAGTTGTATTTCATTGTATTAAAATTTTTAAAAAAGATTTATTTATAATTCATTGTCATTACATGTTTCATTTATATACCTGTTTTATATAGTTACATACTTGGGGTTGTGTACAAACTTCTTTGGGTAAAAATGGGGTCACGAATGGGGAAATTTAAGAAGCTCATGTTTATAAATCCTCACTTTTTTTGGGGGGGACCCTGACTTAAGATCCAGTCTCATTATCAATGAGCTTAGACACCATTTTCTAGGGGCCTTTTTACTCTCTGGCACCCCAAAAGCTTCCGGACGGTCATCATCTTGTCTCCAGGATGAATGGGTATTTTTCCTTTGTTCTTCTCTGTGGAACCCCTTAGAGGCTTCCTGAAAGGTAACTTCATCAGTGGGCCTCAGTTTCCTCAATCCCTCAGGTGTCTAGTGAGAAACAACCCATTTCCAGCTATAGTCTCTAAGCATGGCCAGGTGGGTGGCCACAGCTGTGTTCGGAGACATTTTTATCTCCATGGTTGGAGAAGCATATTGGACCATCTTCTTCGAGAACATTCTTTACTGGCCATCTTTGTAGATTCCTCGAGACCCTCCCTTTGGCTATCAGACAATTGAGGTAATGAACCTCAGAAGATTAGTTTTTTCAGGAGTCTGTGCCTGAAAACATCTGGAAAAAGGAATTTGCCTTCTAGACTGAGGCTTCACACTGTTCTGATCACTTGTCAGCTACTTGTGGGAGAGACGGAAACTGATGGGACTGCACCTTGGCCAAGTCTGCTCAGTTATGCGCCCTTCTGCCTTTTATTTAAACCTAAACCTCATGTCAGGACCCGGAAGATGGACTCGGAGGAGGGATTACTGGGCCTCTTTTTGTTCCATTTCCTAATGTGTCTCTGCTGTCCACTATTCTGTTTGTCTGGCCTGTCGAGGATTGGTGGACAAGCCTAATTTCTCAGCACCCAGCTCTGACCATAATAACATTGATGACACATTCTGCCTTCTGGTACTTTCATTATAGCTACAGACAACAGAATGTGGTAACTCCTTGTGTTCTGTACAGAGAATGGGAGGTGTAGCTTTTAGATGACCATGGTAGCTGGTCTTATAGTGTAACTTTTATCTGACTGCTTGGACTGTCTTGCTGGTGTTTATCCATGTCTGCCTGTATAATATATATTATCTGTGTATGTGACAATGAAGAATGCAGGTTGCAATGGCTTAGAGGTACTGGCCAGCTCCAACAGGGACCCAGAAAGACCCCCTGTTCCTCCTATGGCCACAGAGCCTTTCTTTCCTCAGAATAGCTGTTTACTCTGTTTAAGGCTCGTCATTCAGGTTTATTTAGAAGTTTATCTGTTTCCTTTCTTTGGTCTGTTGTCCACTACATTCTGGCTGAAGTGAGAAGGTCTCGGGGAAGAGCCTCTTTATTGACCAGAGGCTGATGTTTAGGGTCAGCCTGCAGATAACAATGCCACAGCCAAGCACCATCTATAATCTGTCTTCTCATGCCACAACCTCTGTGACAAGTCAATATCCTCTAATATCAGATAGTTCTCCTTCATGAGCCTCAAAGATCCAAAGCTGCACAAAGGTCCTCATGCTGATGCTGAGTGGTGTCGCCTTGTTCCTGGCTCGCTCGTGACTCTTCTTCGCTGTATCCGTCATGCAGTGAGGAAAGTGGCTTTTCTGTTTGTTTGTTTCTTTGTTTTTTGATGCCAGTAATAATTTTTATTTGTCATCTGTCACTTGTCCATTAAAGCAAATAATACAATGTAAATAAGTTTACATCTTCAGTAAGCTTTTTATTTATTTTTCTATAAAGGATTTCTGGATGCCTTTATTTTTTAGTTCCTAATTCTTTTATAGTTCTTATAATTTCTTTTAATTTAAGATTTTGTTTTATTCATTTTACATATGAACCACAGATCCCCTCTCATTTCTCCTGCTCCTCCCAGCCTTTGCCCCTAGCACACCCCCCCCTCCTCATCCTATCTTCCAAAAGGGCATGGCCTCCCATGGGGGTCATCAAAGCCTGACACACTCAAGGGAGGCAGAACCAAGCCCTCTTCCCTGCATCAAGTCTGAGCAAGGTGTCCTACCATTAGTAGTGGGCATCATGCACCAGGGATAAATACTGACCTCACTGACCAAGGCCTCTCAAACAGTAGAACCTACACAACTGTCTTCCTTATGCAGAGGACCTGGTCCAGTATCATACAGCTTCTACAGCTGCAGGTCTAAAGTTTGTGAATTCCCTCAGGCTTGGTTCAGTTGTTTCTGTAGATTTCCTCATTGTGATCTTGACCTCCCTTGCTCATATAGTCCCCTCAGTTGGACCCCTGGAGCTCGGCCTGGTGCTTGGCTGTGGATCTCTGCATCTGTGTCCATCAGTTACTAAATGAAGGCTCTATGATGGCGGTTGGGGTATTCATTAATCTGATTACCAGGGCAGGGCAGGTAAGACACCTTCTTCACTACTGCTAGTAGTCTAGCCGAGGTCATCCTTGTGCATTCCTGGGATTTTCCTAGCACCAGGTTTTTCCCTAACCCCATAATGTCTCCCTCTGTCAAGATATCCCCTTAATTGCTCTCCCCCTTGGCTCTTCCCCCAGCTTGGCCCCCCTGTCCCCTCATATTCTCATCCCTCATCTCTCCCCCCATTGTCCACCCTCACCCCCAGTTTACTCCAGAGGTCATGTCCACTTCCCCTTTTCAGGGTGATCCACACGGCTCTCAGGGTATCCCTGTTAGCTGGCCTCTCTGGGGCTGTGGGTTGTAGTCGGCTTATTTCTTGCTTCATATCTAGTATTGGAAAGTAGCCTTTCTTAAGATGGTTAAGGTAAGGTTTGCGGTGCAGCTTTTCCCCTCAGGCCCTCACACGTCTCCTCACACAGGATGCACATATGTGAAGTGACGCTGTCTTCATTCTACCTCCACTGCTCTTGCCTCTGGGAGGGAGGAATTGAGGATGCCTGGGAACTCTCTTTTCGGTTCACTTCAGCCTCAGCCCACTGGATCAACTCACTTGTTTCTTTACCTGTCTAAGAAAGAGTATAACATTGTTTTCTTTTTTTTTTTAACTTTCTCATTTTTATTTATGACAGATATCCCCCAACCTCTTCTGATCAGAAGTTCTTTGAGACAATTCCATCAGCTTTAGCCAATCGGAGAATAGAATCATCTGATTCGCCCATCCTGCGAATGGCCCCACAGATAGCATAGGTTTCAAAGTGGCCATTAAACCAGCCTGTGACCTTGTCAAGGTCAGCCACATTCATCTGGATGCGTGGTCCTTGGCACCAATGATGCGATTGCTCGCAGAGCATTTCCGCGGCACGTACAGGTCCATGAACTCGCCGGCGTCGTTCTGCATGTCTAGGCCATACCTGCTCACTAGGCCACAGGGAGTGTAGAAAGCATAACATTGTTTTCTAAAGAAATAGCATTGTTTTTAGAAAAAATATTTGTGTTCACTTTGCATATGCATGTAAATATACATTTTTTGAGTAAGCCACTCCACTACTAATACCTCTTTTCAATAAGGAAAGTAAAATTTAAATAAACATTGAAAGGTCTTTCTCTTTTTTAAAAATTTTTTCTCTCTATATGTTGAGTGCATGTGTATATGTGTTTGTGTGTATGCTGGCTAGTTTTATGTCAATTTGACACAAAGTAAAGTCATTTTGGAAGAAGGAACCTCAAATGAAAAAATGCCTCCATTATATTAGCCTGTAGTATATTTTCTTGGCTGATGATTGATATGTGATGGCCCAGTTGGCCATGGGCGGTGCTACAATTAGGCAGGTGGTCCTGGGTGACCAGGATGAGCAAGTCAGGAAGAGCAAGCAAGAAAGCAGCATGCCTCCATGGCCTCTGCTTCAGCTCCTGCCTCCAGCTTCCTGCCCTGACTTTCTTTGATGATGAACTGTGACCTGAGAGCTGTAGCTGGAACAAACCTGTTTCTCTACAAGTCGCTTTTGGCCATTGTGTTTCCTCAATCAATAGAAACCCTAAGTGTCAGTGTGTGTGTGTGTGTGTGTGTGTGTGTGTGTGTGTGTGTGTGTATGTGTGTATGTGTATATGTGTGTGTGTGTGTGTGAGAGAGAGAGAGAGAGAGGGGGGGGGAGAGAGAGAGGGGGAGAGAGAAAGAAAGTGTATGTGGTACATGTATATGTGTGTGAGTGTGGTGTGTGTGCATGTGATATATATGTGTATGTGTGTGTACATGTGATGCATGTGTGTGTGCATGTGATATGTGTGTGTGTATGCCCATGCTTGTGCCACGGCAGGTATGTGGATGTCAGAGGACAACTGTGGCTGTGAACTGCTGTCTGTATTGTGTAAGCTAAGGTCTCTTGCTGCCCACTGCTGTGCACACCAGGCTAGCTGACCCACTGGTCCTAGGTCTCCTGTTTCTATCACTAACCTTATTGTAGTGAGGTTGGGATTGCAGGTGTATACTGCCATGTCCAGCTTCAGCTGGTTCTGGGAATCTGAATTCAGGTCCTTCAGTTGTGCAGCAAGAACCTTAACCCTAAGTTACCTCCCCACCTCTGTTATCCACTATCCTGCCCTTTCTACCCCTTCTTTCCCTTTAGAGACAGTGTGTTGACTGGTCTTACTCACGATGTAGCCCAGGCTGGCCTATAGCTCACAGGAGCCATCTTATCTTAGCTCCTTTGTTCTGAGATTGCAGGAGTATCCTATCATGCCTAGATTAAAAACTGTTTGGGGAAAGTCCTTTATGAACGAACAAAAAAGCAAGTCAACAAACAAGCAAAAAATAAAATTGAGAGTTGGTTCCTGTACCTGTTTGCAAAGGAGGGCTTCTTTAGGCAGCACAGTATGACTGGGCCAGGTGACAATGTAAAAGTGTTCAGCTCTGAAGAGAAAGGTATCTTGACTGTCAGAAGCCAGGCAATAGTTATTCCTGTGGGGCACAGTTTCCCTGCAGGATTGTAGCAGTTACACTCCAGGTCTGGTGACAGTTGTTACAGCTCTGCTACTCCACTAAGGGAGTTAGTTCCCCAGCAGACATGTTACAGTTCTGCTCCTCTTTGGGGAAGAACCAGTACAGCTCTGCTCCGCCCCAGTGAGGGTTGTTACTTTTCTGTCCTACTCCAGTGAAAGAAGGGCTCACCCAGACCTCACTCTAGCGATTTATTGGGAGGAAAGAATCCAGGAGAGTGGATGTCATAGGGGTGGAAAAAAGCATCTTTAAACTGAATAGGCACAGGGCTTCTCAGGGGTAGAGTTTTTCCAGGGTGAAGATTCTCAGGGTGGGAATTGGTCAGATTTTAATCACGGATTTGGACAACTCAAAGATTGGCTGGATTTTGTGCTCAGGGATTGGTTGGTTTTCTTGCTGAGTTGGTCAGAGTCGAGGTTTTTTTTGTTTTTTTTGTTTTGTTTTGTTTTGTTTTTTTGGGGGGTGGCTCTGATTTTAGGGCCCAGGTGTTTCTTTCATTGGCCCTTTAAAATCTTTCAGGGCCGCTGAATTGGCTCTGGTTTTAGGGTCAGAGTTTGTTTCTTTGACTGACCCTTGTACTCTACAGACATCACAGGGTGAGCTGGCCCTTGCTCCGGCTTGTTCTGTGAATCTTGACCACATCCAGGCTGGCTTGTAAGTCTGCTCCAGCACTCACTGAGAGACAAGGCTTTGCAGGGAGCCGCTGTCACACCTAAGGTTCAGTATGGTTCAGTGTCTGTCTTTAGTTGCATTTCCCTGGAAACACTGTGGGTGACCCTTTCTTCCAGAATCCTTTTGAGGTTCATGGTTAAAGACCAGGACTACTTCTCTGGGGTCACTGACCTGAGGTGACTTGGGTTCATTCTCTGGGAATCTCTCTTGACCTGAGGTCTAAGTTCAGTGGATACATCATCTGTGGTTATTCAAATCAAGAGACCTTATGGGTCTAATCCATGATATCTGTATTGATGAGGAGACTGGGTACAGGATAAGAAGGCCTGAGGAAAATTTAGAATGAGAAAATTCAGACTCCTGGTTCAGATTATTGCCCACCACTTCAGGGGTCTCCAAATGGCAGTGATGTCAACACAGGCTGCTGACCAAGCCGATTCCTGAGCCAATGTCAGTATCCTAGGTCAGCACTGTATCCTTAAATATAACATAACCCATGTGGGCAGTGTAGACTTTACAGTAATCACATTAAAAAGATAAAAAGAAACATGTGACATTTTAGTAATATGCTTTATTTCATCCACTATGGTCACAGCACCATTGTAATGTATGATACTGGTGAGAAGTTATTAATGAGTCCTTGACTTTTCAGAGCCACATTTTTCTGGTTAGTTGTGGTGCTGGAGAGAGCTCAGGGCCTTGTGTGTGGAGCAAGGAGCTCTATAGTCAGGAGGGGTCTACGTTCTGAGAGTGCTGGCTGAAATCCCCAGGTTCTTGTGAAATGCAGCCGCATGCTTAGCTATAATAATAGAAGCAGTTTACTAGGTAGGAAAAAGATGCTCCCAGGAATGGGAATGAGTGAGTGAGCTGGGGAAAGGTGTGCTCAGAATTCATGTGCTGGATCATGACCTCCCATGGCCATTTTCAAAGCACCCACCCTCACACATATGTGTTGTGTGGGTGTCTCCAGCATGTTGTGCCTGTGTAATTCATGAGGGAAGGTCTCCAGTCAACTGGTTTCCTTCTTGTGTTAATCTTGGCATCTCTCTCCTGCCATGCTGCTGCTGAGCTGTGCCCTAGCCTGGCACCACACCTCTGGAGTTTGCTGTGTTTTCTAGTTCATGTAAGTTTGTACACGCTGTGTTTCAAGTGCTGCCCAGTGGCTCCCTAGGGCACAGTGCAGAGCCTTTCCTGTTAGCTTTCTTCAAACCAGTGAAAGAAGAGTCAATGGGGTAGTGAACTTGCCTCTGCTGAAAGGCCCACCACTATGTGAAACATATTAAGCTTTGTGGGCACATCAGAGGACAGGGAAGTGTTTGCCCTGCAAATGGCTGGGAAGTCAGTAGATACAAATAGACTCAGACATCTTGAAGTTATATACCACCCATGAACCACTGAGCAGCATGCCTGCACATGTGGACTAGTGTGCAACCTTGACCTCCATATGTGGGAAGCAGGATGCTTAGTAAAGTGGTACAATAGGATTTTTATCCAGAGGCAGCTGCATTTTTCCAATTCAATCTATTACTGCATTCTAGGGATTTTTGTGCAGGAATCAACTTGTTCCACTTGACAAGACTGCTCTGTGTTCTGCCTGTATCCCAAGTGCT
Organism: Sigmodon hispidus; assembly: GCA_004025045.1. Lineage (NCBI taxonomy): Eukaryota > Metazoa > Chordata > Mammalia > Rodentia > Cricetidae > Sigmodon > Sigmodon hispidus. Next base: position 38,961 of record PVIH01014025.1, on the reverse strand, counting down.
GCTTCACAAAGGTGTTCTCTGTGTAAATTTGTAGGAAGTAGAGAGAAAGTCAAGACAAACTTCTCTAAGAAAAAATGTAGTGCTAGGGAATGAGGGAGAAAAGGCTCCTGTCCATAGGTCTAGGAATGCCTTGCACACCATCGAGGGTGGAAACACACTTGAATCTTATTAAGACAGGAAGACACAAGAGAACATGGCACTTCTGTTCTTGGCATGAATGGAGTTGATTGACCCCTCTAAGCTAAGGATATCAATTTAAAAAATCTGTGTTTCTGCATTCTTGTGTCTTTCTTTCTTTTGGGGGGAAATTGGAGAAGAAAGAAAAGCAATGAGTCATAGGAAGTAACTGGTCATAGGAACTGTATCTTGTGCCAGCCTGGGCTTGGAATGATGTCTCATGTGGTGTCATCTCTGTCCATGACATCTACCGTGACATGTAATTGTGTGATGTCAAACACTGAAAGGTAAAGTGTTAGAGTTCATAACAAGGGTAAAGGGCTGAGGAGATGGCTCATGGGTAAAGTGCTATTTTTGCAAACATAAAGACCTGTGTCTGATCCCCAGGAACCATGTGAATAAACTGAGTGTATTGTTGTACACTTGTGGTCTCAGGTGGAGACCACAGATCTCAAGGCTTGCTGGCCAGAGAGCCTAAGGCCCAGTGAGAGACCCTGCTTCAAAAGCAAGGCAGGTAGCTTCTGAGGAGTGATATGCGATGTTGGCCTCTGGCCTTCACACATGTGCACATATGCCTCCTGCACACTAGCATGTACCCATGTCCACAGGTACTGCCATGCACAAATAAACACTGAGAAAAGTGAAAATGAATACCGGTAAACACTGATCATGTCTAAAATCCTTAATGGAAATGAACTCCCTTAATCCTCACTATGCAAGCTTTGATATTTATTCCCATTTTACAATGAGCAAACTGGGGCACAGGCAGGTGAGTTACTTTGGCCAGGTGGACCAGTTGGTCAGGGACAGAGTTCAAATCCAGGCAGCTACTTTGCTCTTAGCTCTAAAGACACTGGGATTGTTGGAAATCTCAAATACCCTCTTACCAATTTTCTCCTGATGCTCACCACTCTCTGATTTAAATCTCAAATACCCTCTTACCAATTTTCTCCTGATGCTCACCACTCTCTGATTTTCCAGCCCTTGATTTAATGCATCAAATTCAGCTTCCTGGGTTCTCTGGTTAGATTTTTCTCTCTGCCAAAGAGACCTGTAGGGTCTGAGTTGCCCTGAAGCCTTTATGGCCATGGTTGTTGGCTTTTAGGTATTGTAATACTGCAGGACTAGTAGTAGAGTTGACACTTCTGTCCATCCTTGTTCCCTAGAATAAAACAGGCAATGGTATAGTGTCTACTGCCTCTCGGGAGACTCGCCATTCCCCAGTGGGAGCATGCCACATGGTCACATGACTAACAACCCACCTGTGCTTTCTCCCACATGGCCTCTGGCTAATGACGACCATGTGGCTAGTGAAGGGCCAGTGAGAGCCTTTTCATGAGGATGATTGGCTTTGTACCAATGTTCCGTAAGCCCCTAAATCTATCAATAGGCAGTGTCCAAAGTCCCTCAGTGGAATGAAGTAACATGCAGATTGAACATGCTTTGAGAGATTAGTAATGTCACATAAGCCCAGAGACATTTTCTTTCATAACTGGCACTAATTTCCTGCCATACTTCACTTTCCTTATTACTATGAATCCCCCTTATCAAAGAAACTTTTCTTTGCAGCAGAAAGAGACCATCACAGACAACCACAACCAATCAAAATGCAGAGTCATGGTACCAGTTCCAGCTGACATATCCACAGCATAGCTCTGGCGCCTAATACTTGGGGATCATTGAGGAAGAGGGGGAAGGAAGGTTATAAGAGCCAGAGCATCATGGAATTTGCTGTAAGGTTTTGTCTCTGAGAACTATCAGAGAAGCTGTATCCATGGAGTTACATCAACATGGCTGCCTAGACAGATATGAAGAAGGATGGCACCAGTTTACATGCTAATAGGAAATGGGGGAAACTCACAAGGCCTCAGCTCTAGATAAACAACTATGGGCAACTAAGGGACGCTGAAATCAGGAGGAATAGTCTTCCCCAGGGAAGAGCATGCCAATTGGTTATCCAATAACCAAACAGCCTGAAAACATACATACAAATAGCATTATGTTGACTCAGCTGGTTATATTTTTATATGTAATAGCTTATAGTTATCATACAGGCACTGGGTCTCATGGGAGAAACTCATAGCCATGAATACACCATCCCATTGCTTCTCAGTATACAATGCAAGGACAGAAGTCATCATTTTACTCAAGAGAAAGAGAGAGGAAGAGTCTTGCTATAAAGCTCAGAGCTCTGTCCTTTTCTTGTTTTGAATTTTTATTTACAAATAAACTAGAAATGTGTATAAGTGATGTTTGATATGTGTTCATATGGATTGCATCACCTTCAAATGATGACATGCATGCATATGTTCTTAAACATCTATCATTTCCTTGAGGTGAAGGTATGATCATCCACAGTCACTCTATGCTGGGGTTCCACAGAAGTGAACCTCACTATCTCAGTGTAATCTGACTGACTTTTCCCTCCCCTCCCCTCATCTACTGTCCCCAGCCTCTGATACCAACTATAACATTTCCTATGAAATCAGCTTTTCTGGATTCCACATATGATGAGATTATTTGTTATTTGTTTTTGTGTGCCTGGATTATTTTTTTCAACAAAAATTCTTTTGATTGTCTCTATGTTGTCATAAATGATGAGAATCAATCATTTTTTATGGCTGACTAATATTTAACTTTGTATATAGGTATACCTTCTTTATTCATTCATTGGCTAGTTGACAATTATTTTTAAAATTTGGTTCTTGTAAAGAAAACAAGAATGCAGAGGTCTTTTAGTGTACGGATTCCATTTCCTGGTTGTGAATCCAGTAGTAGGTTTCTTGGTCACAAGGTACCTCTGACTTAGAAGTTGTTACAGATTTGCTGTAGTGGTTTCCATTATGGCTGTGCAAATGCACACTGTGCACTCACCATCCTTTGCTGATAGAATCATCCTAATTGGAGTGAGATGACACATCTTCGTGGTTTTGGTAGACCTTTCTCTGATGCTTAGTGATGCTGGTCTTTCTTATGTCTGCTGGCTGTTTTTATGCCATCTTTTGAGATATGTCTATTGTATATTTCAATCAGATTGTTCTTTTATTGCTGAGATTCTTGTCTATTATGGAAATTAGCCCTAAATTAGTCATGTAGTTTTCAAAATTTTTCAGTAGGTTTTTCTTCCATGCTGGATGTTGCCTCTCTTGTCTAGAAACCTTCCATTACAGCTAAATTACTTATCTGTTGTTGCTTTTCTTTCTTTGTTTGGGGGTCATATAGAGACTCCTTGCCAAGCCTATCATCCTGAATTATGTTGTTTATTTCCTTGTTTGTTTAAGTTTGATAGTTCAGGTCTTACATTTAAGTCTTTAGCCCATTTTGACTTGACTTGTGTGTGGCTGAATATTAGGGATCTATCATTCCTTCCATGTGTTCTATGTAGTTTTCAATTCTTTGGTGAGTGTTCTCAGCTATTTTCTGGTGCTCAGTTGGCCGTAGACTGTCAGGGTTCACTTCTAGGTTCTCTGCTCTGTCCTGTTGGTGCATTTTATTTTACTGCAGTGTCACTCTGTTGATGTCATAGCTTTGTTCTAGACCAAATCACGCTGTATGTCTCCAGTCACTCTGGGTCAACAGTGGACCTTATGTGTCTCCTAGAATGTGCCACACATGTTCTCTGACCAGAACCCATACTATGGCCAAGGGCATCTTTTCCCATAACCCCCAGTTAATGGAGGCTCATTTTTTGAGACACTGTTCACAGGCTTCCTTCTGAAAGTTTCCTATGAGTTATCTTCAACTGAAAATGATTCCTGCATTCTCTCTACTTTTGTAGTCACAGGGGGAATATATCTATATAAAGCATTACTCCTTGTCTAGCCTCTTGAGGGATAGAGAGAGCACAGTGTACTTTGTCCTCCTTCTAAGGCATCATGAACAGAGCATGCCACGTGTTTACAACTGACTCTCAGCAGATGTGTCTGTACTTCATTTCTGCTCCTTGTACTCATGGCTCATTGTGGCCTCCTTAAGACCCATGTGCCTCTATGTCCTTTTCTGTTTGTGTGCTTTTTGACCTCTGCATATCTCCTCATGAAGAACCTTCCATGTCCTTTGCCATTTGGTCTTCTTTGTTAAACATATGCCCATTCTACTGGCCAAGCCCATGTCCATTTCTGTTCTAGTCTACCATTCCAAGGAATGCAAAATCCTCTTCAGTCAGGATGTTCTGATTAGTTTCTTACAACCCTGACTGGAAACACTGTATTTTGCATAGAGTGAGAATGAAATGACCATTTTTTTGAACGAATGTGCTCACCTTCCAAGTCATCCATATGTTGCTCATTCTTGCCTCTGGAGCTCTGTGCAGACAGATTAGTCCACAACTGATAATATAGTACATCTAAGATGTCTTACAGTGTCATGTGATGTTCTTCTAAGAAGTAAGAGAAAGGATTTAGAATGTAAGAAGACTGCTCATTTGTCAACAAAGAAAGAGCTGATTAAAATGTGATTAGTATATAGTGAAATACTAGAAATAAAGTTCACATTCTTGGACCGTTTCTCCTTTTTTTTTTTTTTAAATTTGAAGTGTCTTCAAAAAGTACAGCCTTAAGGAACTTGGCCAGGTGTATTTAATTTTCCAGAACAATATACTGATGGTTATCATCTGGGAGTGTGAATTCTTAACCCTTAGGTCGACACCTACTGTATGTTAGCCACCCTGGAATCCTTTGGGTTTTTGTAAAGGCCAGAAAACATCAGAGAAATAAAGATTATAGTTTTAGGATACAAAAAAAAAAAAACCAAAACAAAACAAAACAAAAAACCAGGACTCTGTGCCAGCATGGAGGTAGGTAGTTCATGTTGATAGGGAGAATTGTAGGGAAGTCATTCCAGTGATTCTGAGGCGGGTGGAGGATGCTGGATGCACAGCAGCACCATGTAGGTTTCATGGGATTGGGGTTTTGAGCACGTTCTCAGTCTGGTGAGCTGGGTGAGGGGGTCAGACACACACGTTTTTCACTTTTATGTGAGACTACAGTTTAGACTCTGGAGGTCGACTTGAAGTGCTGAACTGGGCTGTCACGCATATGCTGTAAGCAGGACTTTGAAGATAAACGTTCCGTCAGTGCTGGAAGGAACTGGGTGATAGCTTCTTGGGAGAGGGCCAACCTCTCTGCAGATGGTCCTCTCACATCATTGAGTTTTGATTCTGTCAAGATGCCTCCAGAGAGATTTATTTGAAACATGGACATTCATGTGGGAGAAAGGTTCATCTTTGTGTCTTTTGTTTTCATTGTCAGTGAAGAAGTAATTATGAAAACGGAAAGGCGCTCGAGTGGGGTCCGTGTAGAGCCTCACAGATGTGCTTCCGTTCCTTTGATTCTGGCAGAGGTGCTTCCATAGTCTTAGCCAGAAATTAGATCCTGGAACAGATCTGAACACATCTCCCAATAAAGTGATGCTAAGCCGCTGGGGGATGAGGGGGCAGGGGGAATCTCATCTCTTCTCTATTTTCCTTCTGAAACATCGAGTGGCTTCTGGGACAAGGCTGAAATTGCCAACAACTACCAGCAACTGAGATGTAAAAGGGGCCACATCTCAAATGTGATCTGTGAGGATGTCAGCTAAACTGAGGGAAAGCGTGACACTGAGATTCAGAGACAGAAGGAACATGTAACCCAGAGAAAACTCATAGTAATTTGAATACAAAATCTGAGATGATGTCCTTTTCTTGGAGAGATGTGACTATACATCTATTTGCCTCAGATATGGTACCAACAACAGACCAAAGATACGATTCTACCTATGTTTAGGTTGGTGAGCTAATATTTTGGTTGTAATTTCTTATAGTGATAAGGGCAACTTGCAGACAGTTAATACCACCAAACAAAAGTCTCCATGCTTCTGGAAGCTGTTAACTGCTTTATCTTTAGGGAGGAGCTGATCCCACTCCAAGGATACCATAGACAGTGCACAGCTTGATCTGCCCTTCCTTGGTTCCCAGTAGAATGTTAATGAACCTAGACTTGCATAGGAACTTCTCGGGTTATCATTCATAGTTCAAGAGAGCAATTGCCATGCCAGAGAACAACCTTTCCATTTGCTCATGTGGAATTTATAGAGTGGAAACTATAGTCTGGATATGAGCTGGGAATACAGGGTTTGAAGTAAACAGTTATTATCCAGTTAGGCATTAAACATTTTTTTTTGTGTGTGTGGTAGGGCACAGTTTGATTGGTTGTAGAGATCTTGTCCTAAGTCTATAATGTCTACATTGTTTGCTGTGAGAGACCAACTATGAGCTTCACATAGACCACGATACTACTTTTAGCCTCAGATCAGTCTGCTGTTGATATTTGGAGAAATTCTACCCACAAATAATACCACCTTCAAGTCCACAAGAAAAGAAGTGGTAGGTGGTGGCGAAAGGGTTAAGAAAGAGCTGAAGGGTTTTTTTTTATTGTTATGAATAAGGAAGTCACATTTTCTATCCTTGTATATCCTTATTCAAGGTCCCTTCCCCCTCCCACCACATCAGGTCATTCTCTCTTCTCCACATCTCCCCATCCCCTCCCCAGCATGGGCAGGCAATCCCAAGGTCCTAAGGTCCCAATATTGCTCAGTTCAGCCTCCACTCCTGCCAAATCCAGTTTTCTCCCCCCAACATCGAGACTGAGTCAGGTGTTCCTCTAGGAGGAGCCTGAAGTTTTTGTACATAAGAGAACACAAGCTAACTGGAGTGGACTTGGAGTTCCTTCTTATGCAACATCAATAATGTTCTACTGTTAAGTGGAAAGCATTTAAAAACCACTACAAAACAAACTCCTAAGTTCCTCAAAAATGTAAAATATTATTTTAAAAATATTTTCAACATTTCCCCAACTATTTGACACTTTGAAAATATTTAGTCCTATTACATTAAACTCTATGCTGGGTTATGGACAGGGGCGGATTAGTGTTCCTACTATTAATGTCCATTAGGCTAAACACAAGATCTCTAGGCCCCTTCAGTAGATGGTGTTATTTCTACCATTTTCCACCCCTCTAATGAAAATACTGATGTTTTCAGAGGGCACAGAGTTAGAAGTTGTTGGATAAGACCAAGAGTGGTGTGTGCTGGACTCCAAACATCAGACTTTCAGGCACCTGGTGCGTCTTTGTTTCTTTCTTATAGTTCAGTCACTTTTTAGAACTTGGCCCTGGGGATGGTTTTTACTTCATTGGAACAGAGAGCAAGAGAGAGAGAGAGAGGAGAGAATCACACACACACACACACAACACACACACACACACACACACACACACACACACGAGAGAGAGAGAGAGAGAGAGAGAGAGAGAGAGAGAGAGAGAGAGAGAGAGAGAGAGA
>PVIH01014025.1:0-31366 GCA_004025045.1 Sigmodon hispidus | reverse complement strand
ACTTGAAAAGTAGGAACATCTGAGGTTTGGAATGTGATATTCACCATACATGGTGATGTCTTTCCAGAAGGCTCAGAACAGTGCGTTTTTGTCCTTCTCAATCACACCCACCACTGATAATCAGGGCCACTTGGGCGATACTAGAAGCTACTTTAAACCAGTCACACAGCTTCATATTTGTAAGGGTGGGTAGAATAGTTTCCCCACTGAAAACTATTAGAGGACTTTACTAGCTGTCAGCGTGTAATTAACCATGGCAGACATTGGCGAGCAGGAGCTTCACGTGCCCCCCCCCTCCCCGCCACCCCGTACCAACCATCTCCTTCTGTAACTGACAAGTCTACCCTCCATCTGCTCTGCCCTGATCTCCCGGTCTGTGCTCAGCCTCATGCTTCAAAAGTGGATTCTATTTTGTTTCCACCCACAGACTCAGCCAGTCTTTCTGCTTTCAGCCAGTCCATCTTTGTTTCTCTAGCCTGGCCTCACTTAGTTCTGCATCCATAGTGGTGATTCACTGAGCACAAGCTTTCCGCCCTTTGCATCACCACACAGGAATGTGTATGACCTAGAGATGCATTTTATTCCTTTGGTGCTGAAGACTGAAGTTTTACCTATTTGGAGGTGGGGAGCATTAAATGAGAAAATAGGTTTATTTACCTATAGACATTCAATTAGGAATGTTTAGTGGGAAATTTGGGGATCATTTAGGATGACTTGTTCTGGTACTCATTTTCAGTAAAACCAAACACCTATAAAAGTTATAACTCTGCCTTTTGGTGGGGGTGGGCATATGGTTGTCACAGTCAATGAGCTGAATGGTCAGGGTACTGGTTCATGGTATTTACACTCTCCAATGGAAAAGAGTACTTGAACTTAGTAGACACTTCCAGGTATATAATGGTAGTTCGGTGGTTCCTCAGAAAGAGAAATACAGAATTACTACACGGCCCAGGCAATTCATTCCTGGGTATTTGAAGTAAGTACTCAAATATACCCAAGAGGATAAGTATGCTCAGGGCAGCATGCTTCCCGAGTATCTACCAGTGTATACATTTATTCACTGTATATATATCACACATATCACACACACACACACACACACACACACACACACACACACACACACACAAATGGTCATCCAGTCACACAAGAAATGAAGTTCCAATATAAGCTGTAGTGGATCAAAGCAGTGCTGGGTATGACCTTGCAAACCTGTAATTCTTGCACTTGGGAAGCAGAGTCGGGATGAATGGGTGAGAGTTCCCAGTCAAAATGGTTACATGGTGACCTGGGATTTTTTTCTTTAACTGAACCCTGAACAATCAATGAAGTTTGAAGGAGACTGTGTTGTAGAGAAAAGTGTCCAAAGAAACCCATCCTGACTCTGAAACCAGAGCCAGTGAAAGAAACATTTGGCCCTGAAACCAAAAACCAAATCAGAATTGAAAAAAAAAAAACAAAAAAGACCACCCTGGATCTAAGTAAAATACTTTATCCCTGAACTCAGAACCAAAAAGAAATGTGCCCTGACTCTGAAACCAGCAGCAGTGAAACACACTTTGGCCCTGGAATCAGAGCCAGTGAAAGAAATGTGCCCTGGCCCTGAAATTAGAGCCCCCAAGCCCAAAAGAGCCAGTGAAATTAACATTTTGGTCCTGAAACCAAAAACCAAATCAGAGTTGAAAAAAAGAAAAAAAAAATCTGACCAATCCTCATCTTGGAATTCTTCCTGAGCCCATAGCCCACCCCCTCACCCCCCTGCCCACGGCTGAGGCAGCCACACTCTCCTGGACCTTTTCCTCCCAATAAATCTCTTGAATTAAGGTTTGGGTGAAGATCTTCTTTCCCTGGAGCAGCAATGACTGAGCCTGGATAGAAATCAGCGAAGGGAGTGAAGCTATAACACTCTTGTTGCCCAAGGGACCTTCCCTGGCTGGGCAGAATTGTTACATTCCCTGAACAGAGAGCAGGGAGCAGACAGCAGTTAACACTGGAGAAGCCTTTCCCTGAAGCATGGCTATAAGCTGCTACCTATGCTTACTGTGGCCTGGGGTGTTCATTGGCTCCTGACTGCCTGGATACCTTTCCATTGAGTTGTAACATTCAGTATTCATTGGCTCCCAAATGCCTGAATACTTTTCTATTCAAACTGCAGTGCTAAGTATGCCTGGGCTCCTCACTGCCAGGATCTCTTTCCATCTGAGCTGCACTGGGCTGCACAAATACCTACATGTGTGACACTGTTACTTGTCCTACATTGATCATGAAACCATGGTTATGAGAGAGAATTCTTCAGGAGATGCAGTGGTCAGTGTTTAGTCTCTAACTTCTGTACATTATAAATGATGATGTTTAGGCAGTGGAAGCTAGAAGGCAATTCTGAATTCTTTTTGTGTCAAGGTTGAAATTCTATTCAAATAAACCACTAAATATTTCCAAGCTATTAATGTTCTCATTGAACATATTTATGCTAGCATCTGTAGTTTTATAGCATACTTTTATTACATTTATTTTCAGTTGTTTTTTTTTCAAATAAGCAGTAGGGAGCTTTTTGATAGTTAAAGATTTAGACTTGTTACCATAAAGTGTGAGATGTTGAGTAAGATCCTGAAAACATTCAGGAAAAAGAAGACACAAATGTCTTGTACAAGGAAAATAAAGGAGTCTGAAATCAGAGGGACATGGGAGATTCTGATTTCTTTCTGCACATGTGCAAGGAGACTCTGAAATCCTGCATGGGACATTCTGATTCCTGCCTGCACATGCTCTGTGCAGTTAACATCTGCATAGTTAACTAGGACCTTGGTCCTTTCTCCCACCATTCTTGCCCCTTAAAACCAAAGTAAAATACATGAAATCATTATTTTACATTAGGTTTTTAAAGTAGCTCTAGAGTAGTGCTTACAAAGTGTACCAAAGGAGACAGATGTGTTGGAATTTCAACTGTGTAATGGACCTTGGGGGTGTAACCATTTCCTTTGGTAACTTCATAAAAAGATTTCTTTCTTTATACTCTGTCCTCAGGGATTTATGTTTGAAGCACTGAGAACAATTTTTCAGTAAAATTAACTCTCTCTCTCTCTCTCTCTCTCTCTCTCTCTCTCTCTCTCTCTCTCTCTCTCTGTGTGTGTGTGTGTGTGTGTGTCTTGTCTTTAGGGAGCATACAGAGCAGTCCAGTCTATAGATAGTGAGGCTCTCCCTGTTGGGATTTACTTTTGTTTGATGGTATGGGAACAACTATAAATGTCTCTGTGCTTTGAGCCCCTGGGTTCTTCATCTTTTCAGAAGATTATCAGTTTTCCTTAAAGTAGAAGAACCTTTGCAATATAAAGTGAGTCCTGCTCTGGAGGAAAACCCATTTACCGTAGTAGGTTATCTACATAAGCATGTACCCATGGTAATGTGATTGTTAGGTTCCCAGGTAAACCAGATTAGAATACCGAGGCTAGAAAATTGATTTCTGTAGTTCTGGAACATGACTTCTGAGCTCCGGCATCATAACTGACTCTGTCCTGAGGAGTGGTTTATTACCAGCCCATGAAGGACAATTTCAAAGGCTCTTATGCCCCAGGATACCTGATGCCATCTCTATATTCATCCCTACTCAGTGTAGACCTGATCAACTCACCCTTGTGTCCAAGGTCATAATGCTTACTAACTATAAAATAAATGTGACTGAGCTTTGGGTAATGTCTAAGGTCTTTACCCACATGACTCATATCTCTTGTATCACCCTGTCTTCTCCACAGCAACACATGCTGCCCAAAGCTTATGGGAACAAAGAGTCTTTACCCTTCCTCAGTTTTTTCTTTATTTCTTTTGCTTTCTAGTAGTGGTGTCCAGAATCCAATTCCCATTCCTGACTGCCTAAGTGATACACACTGTCCGACTCACATGCCCCTTCCTTTTTTCGATGCTTCAGCTCGAGTTCACATTTTTCTTCCTGATGGATGTAGCCTCACCCCATGATCATCTTACATGTCCCATGACACATAATGTCATCTTCAGGGACAATGTCTGGTAGACTCTCATTCATCCTTGTGCAACCTTGGGGGTGTGCAGGAACCCTAGTCTCATCACTTGAGATGACCCAGAAATATCTAGTAGGTTGCCACAGATGTGGAAGCTGCATCAGGAACTCTGGGGGCACTGGGCTTCCTCTGGTCCCCCTTGGCTCACATGTAAATGGATGGGGGTGGGTAGCATAGGCAGGTGCCAGTGGGAAGGAAGTCAGAGGGGATCCATCTGTGTTCCTTTCAAACATTAAAGTCCGCAGACAGCTCTAAGTGCTGTCTACCTCTGGCTTCTAGTCAGATATAATAAAACAAAATGAGCCATTAGGAGTCACGGTTTTCAACTTGTGTTGTGAGGCTCACAGAAGATGTTTGCTCCTCCTGCCTGGTGTCAGAAGCAATAAATGTAATGAATCTCTGGAAACACATAGATGAAATTACTCTAACTGTGGCTTCCCTCTAGCCCTCTGGAGCTGCCAGGTTTTGAATAGACAGCTTGGCTCCTTGCCATGTGAGGCACCTCCAGCTAGTCTCAAGGGCTTGGCTTTAGGAGTAGTGGATCTTCCTGGGTACTTGAAACTTGTAAATATAAAACATCAGGCTCTCTTCCCATAACCCAGAGAATCACTGAGGGCAATTACTTGTCCAGGGAGGAGTAGCCTTTCTTTTAATCTAGGACTGCATTTTCTTTAATTTTTATTAGTTGCTTGAGAGTTTTGTGCAACCTGTTTTGATCATGTTTACGTCCCAACTCTTCTCAGATTCTCCCCACTTCCCCATTCATCCAACTTTGTGTCCTTTGAGAAAACATGATGTCGAGTTTGTGCTGTGAAGATGGTCTTTGATGTATGGTTGTTCTGGATAGTCCATGTCAATTTGACACAAGCTAGCGCCGTCTGAAAGGAGGGAGCCTCAACTGAAAAATGCCTCCATAAGATCAGGCTGTGGAGCATTTTCTTAATCAGTGATTGATTGGGCAGCCCCAGCTCATTGTGGGTGGTGCCATCCCTAGGCTAGTGGTCCTGGGTTCTATAAGAAAGCAGGCTGAGCAAGCCCCAAGGAGGAATCCAATAAGCAGCATCCCTCTGCATCAGCTCCTGTCTCCTGGTTCCCGCCCTGACTTCCTTCAGTGATAGACTACAATGTGGAAGTGTAAGCCCAATAAACCCTTTCCTCCTCAACAGACTGTTTTGGTCATGGTGTCTCACTGTAGCAATAACAATCCTAACTAAGAAAGTGGTGTTCCACTGCAGCGTGGCTGACTCACCAAAGGCTCCATCCTTAGAAAAGAACTATCTCCCTTTCTCCAAGCAACAAACAGTTGCCTATAGCTCCATGGCCAGGGCTGAGGTTCCAAGCTTGGCTTCCATCTCCATGCTGGGATTTGGTCTGGCTTGGGCTTGCCCAGGTTTCATGCACACTGTAAGTCTGTGTGTGCCGCTGCCCTGATGCCTCCTGTAGACACTCTTTCCTTATACTTATTCACTGCATCTGTTCTTACACTCTTTCTGCCTCCTCTTCCCTGGTGCTCTGCTAGCCTTTGGGGTGAGGCGTATTTCATTTAAGGCTGAGCATCCTGCAGTCCCTTACTCTCTGATCCTTGGTAATCGAGGGTCTCTATGTTAACCACAGTCTACTGAAAAGCACTATAGAAAGAGTGATGGGCATAGAAAACAGAGAAGAGACAGCAACAGAAAGTACTTTCTGACTGTGTTTTTATAGCTAGTAGATTCCTACAGGAACTCATCACCTGATATTCCTGGGACAGATTCGGTGGGACCACAGAGCTGTGAGTGGATGGTTTTGAGGTTTTTCTTTCATCTTCTTAGAAGACCATCTGTGGGATTGTGACTCTGGGGCTACCATATGAAAAGCCCATCAGTGAAAACATATCCAGGCTGATAGCTCTGTGTGATAAGGTGTTCAGGCTTGACAGCTGACATGCCCTGCTGGATTTTGAAGGTTGGTGAGGCCTCTAGGGCCTATTCTACCCCATAGTTTTTCTCAGGTATTTTCCCCATGGAACCTACAGATTCTATGATGGAGAGAGTTGATTAGGCAGAGTATGCTGTTTTCACTTAGCAGTGCCCAAGGAAGGCTCACTCTAGTTCAGGGATTTGCAAGTGTTTGAGATACAGTGGCAAACAAGACAAGACCTGCCTTAATGACTTCTCCAGGTCACTGAAGCTGCCAGATAACAGAATCATTGTAGTGGGATTATGTTATGTTGCTTCTGTTTTCTGTCATTGTAAATATTTGTCCTGCCTATGGGTTTAATAAAAGCTGATTGGCTAAAGGCAGACAGGAAGTGCGGGCGGGGCTACCAGGCTAAGAAAACTCGGGAACATCTCAGAGCAGAGAGATGCTGCAGAGATTCCAGGAGACGATGCAGAGGCAGGAAGCTGAAATGCTGCTCTGAAAAAAGGTACCAAGCCGCATGGCTGAACAAGATAAGATGCGTTGAATTCAGATGAAGGAGCTAGCAAGTTATATGCCTAGGCCCTAGGCCAATTAGCATAAAAATAATATAAGTATCTGTATGTTTCTGTGTGACTGTGGGTCTGTGGGTCTGCAGGTTAGCAGGTCTGGGCCACGGGGCCAGGCTGGATAGTGAGGGCCAGAACTTTATATGACAAATAGTATAACTAAGTTTCATGAGTGCAGCAATGGTAAGATGTGAGGGGTCTGGACTCCCTGGCTGAAGGCAAGCCTGATAGGACTGGGGCAGACAAGTCCCAGGTAAGTAGGAAAGTACCAGAGTGTCACCTTAGACTATCCTCATGCACACATTCTGGATCTCTACCTCGTGGCCACATCCTGCCTCAGTTTCCAGCCTGACCTGTGCTGACTGCTTGAAAACATACACTTAAGATGAGTTTTTGCAATGATGTCTCTGTCTTCATACCTTTACAGAAACTGCCCTTCTGTTGGTGCCCTTTGACCCATACAGGATGGGGACCCAGCTTTCTGTTTGCTGTTTCTAGACTGTGGGTTGGTTCTTCTGTGTTGTTCGGTAGACAGCTGCATGTACCTCCTTTTTCCAAATGTTGATGTCACCTTGTATCTATCTGTTCATGCATCTACCTTAACTCTTGTGGTGGTGAATGGGATCAGCACTGTTTTCTGTCTCAGTGTTCCCAGGCACATAGAACTCAGTTGTGACTTTTAATATCAACAAATGAAGGCTCAGAGATGTCTTCTTAAGCAGACAAGCCTCCTCTCTCCTTAGTCCTCATGCCCTTGTTTATTCCCATTGTATATATGTACCACAGTTTCAGTATCCATTTAACTATTGCTCAGCGTCTAGTCTGATTCAATTTCTTTCATATTTGTGAGTAGTGTAGCAATTAGCATAGATATGATGCTATAAATAATTACTTATATGTAACATCATGGAATAGCCCATCATAGTAAGGCAATCAAGGTGGTAAAGGCAGGTGGGTGTATCACACTTACAGTCAGGAAGCAGAGTGTGGCAAACACATGCTTGCTGTTCAGCTCTCTTTTCTACTTATGTAGGTTAGGATCTCTGCCAAGGGAATTGTGCCACCCACAGTGGTTAGGTCTTTCCACTTAGCCAATGTCATTAAGATAATCCCCTACAGGCATATCTGAAGTCCTGCCACCCCAGTGATTCTAGATTCTGTCAAAGTAAAAACAAATGCCAACCATCATACAAGGTATGTATGAAAATGGTGTTATGGAAATAACACCATTATACTTTGGTAATAAAAATAAATAGAATGGAAGCCAAAGAAGAAGTCCTCCATCTTTGTTCCTTGCTATGATCCACCTTCATTTTCTTTCAGTGACCCTCCTCTTTACATACCAGCCATCACTAACCTGGGGTGGAAACTGCCACAGCAGAAGAGGAAAAAAGGTTAGAAGTAGGCGTAACCCTGTTCTCCAGCAAGACTTGATCACTGTTACCTCTGGAGTTCATGAGACATTGAGTGACAATGGCTACCGGCTCTTTATGTTCCTCATCAGGCATGTCACTTTCCTCAGTATGCTCCATCAGCCAGACAGCCCACTGTTTGGCACAGACTTAAATGCAGACTTACTGAATTTTCCAGTTTCAGAGCTGAGGCTTATTCTTCCTGGGCTCTCTTGTTGTCATAACAACAGTGGCAAATCCTTGCTGACTGATTTGAGATGGCTGTTGGAGTTGATAGTGACAATTACAGATCTCTGTGCTTACATTAGGGTGCCCTCTGATCCACCCGAGTGCTTCAGCTGCCTGATTAATCAGACAGCTACAACTGTACATCATTGTAATAATATTTACTTTGAAAACTCACAGTTGGACCAACGTCTCTACTTCAGGCTCTGCTGACATCCAGGAATCTTAAACTTCCTCTTTGGCGGGGAGGCTTATGGGGTCTTTTCTTGGCAGCCTAGGCACGATTCCTCCAGCAGATGTTCATCGGATTCAGGGGCTATTGAGGAATTGATGTTGGATTAGAGGTAAGATTTTCAGTTGCTTTCATACCTGGATGAAGCACCAAGTCTGCTGAGGAGCCCTGAAACTTTTTGCACTTCTTTCTTTTCAGTGTGTTCCGGAATGTGACTCAGTAGGCAGTAGGAGTGGAAGCAGGGGGTCATAGATATAGTTTCTTAAATGCTCTGGTTAGCCTCATGCTTACAGAACCATTGATCATACTTTGAGAACCCCAAATGCTTGGTGTTTTTTTTTTTTTTTTTTAGTGGAAAGAGAAAACTTGTAGTAGGGAGCCCTGGAAAAATACTTTCATTCAAAAATAACTTTTCTAAAATTGTTCCCTATTTTAACTTAAAGTGAGATACTTTCATAGTATTTACAAAAGCAGATTTTTGGGCTGACTGTACTCCTAAAAATATTTGATGCTGGTTAGACATGCAAAGTCCTGGGCTCTCTCATGGTATCAAAATCTCAAAGAGTAGGCCATAAATTTCTACTCAAAATTTATAGACATGGGAGTGAGAGTCACTGACTTTTATAATTTATTATTTGGTACTTCTTTACTCTTATTGATTAATTTTAATTGGAAGCTTACCACAGTGTAGAATCACTTGGGAAAGAAGACCAAATAAGGGATGGCTTAGATTAGGCTGGCCAGTGCATGTGTCTGTTGGAGAGTATCTCATTATTTTGAATACCTGTCTACTATGGGTGGTATCATTCCCTATGTAGGCAATCTTGGCCTACATGAGAGTGGAGAAAGTGACCTGAGCGTTAGCATGCTTTAATTCATCGTGCTCTGCTCTTAGCTATGTATATAGTGTGACAGCTGCTTTAGGTTCTGATAGTGTTGGATTCACTGCAATGATGGACTGTTACCTAGAATTGTGAGCCAAATTGGTCCTTTCTCCCTTGGATAGCTTTTTTTCAGGGTATTTTGTCATAGTATCAGGAAGCCAAACTGAGACATAAATGTTCCATGCCATGTGTTGAGTTTATTGGAGTTGAAAATAGCAAACATCTGTTTATTCCACCCTCTTCCCTGTTCCATCCACTGGTGTCGATTACACATTATTGAGATTTTTATTCTGCTGATTTCATTGCACAGACTGCTTCCTCTTGAATACTCTTAGCCTCTCCATGACACCTCTGAACTGTCCTCATTACTTCCTCTTTCTTCTCTCCCTAACCCTTCTGGGGACTCAACTGCATGACTGCTCTTACTTTCCATCACAAGGTAGGAATGGCTTTCACATACCTTACAACAATTTATATTCGTTTCCTGAGTTCCAGGCATGGTCTGTAGAGAACCCACACTGTGGATGAAGGATGGACCTTTCACACCTTCCTGTTTGAACAGAGCTCCCAACCACTCCCTGACACTTGGGTCTTCTTTTCCTTTCTGTTTCAGTTCTCGCTTTGCTCTTCCCATTTCAGCTCTGCTCATGAGAAAACCCTTAAAGATTTGTGCTATTAAAGAGACCCTTTATCTACTTCTGTTTTTTTCCCCCTGGTGTTACTGCCTCACCCCAGATCCTCCTTGTCATGACTGGTCTTGATTATCATCTTGAGGAGATTTTGAATCACCTGGGAGATACACTTCTGTGCTTGTCTATAAAGGTGTTTCCACCTTGATAGATTGATTGGAGGAGGAATACCTATTTTCAGCGTGGGCAACAGGTAGTTCCTTGAAATGGAGAGCTCAGATGGATAGAGGGAATCCAGCATGATTGGGTCGGTCTTTCCTTCTTTCTGAGAACACTGAGTATGTCTACATGTGGCTATGGTCCTCCACTGACATCAGACCCTAGCCTCTGCAGCTTTCATGGTAGACTCAGTAACTCTCAAAGGAGTTCGAGCCATCTAGCTTCACTGGCCACTGAATGTAGTAGCCATCAGCTACTGGGCTCTCTGCCTTTCTGCTATTGATAGACTGTGAAGACCAATGTGTTTGGTGTGGATGTAGTTTGCCCCTCAAGGGTCCATGTGTTGGAATACCGGTCCAGAGTGTGATATTATTGGGAATCTGTTAGGCACCTTTATGAGGTTGGGCTTAATGCATAATGGGTCATTGAATACTGATTTCTGAAGGGATTAATATAGCTCTATTGACCGTGATTTGTTTCTGCAAGATGGTCATTATAAAGGAATGAATGTGGCTCCCCCCTTACCTCTTGCTTCCTTTTCTGGCTAATATCTTTCTGTTTTGTGTATCTGAGGCATGCTGCCATGAGTGCCTGCTGTTAGGACTTATAGCCTTTGAAACTGTGAGCTAAGTAAACCTGTTTTCTTCATGTAGTGTTTAGTTTCAGACATTTTGTCTTCATAATGGAAAATGAATGTATTTGGTGACCATCTCACAATGTGACTATGGTATGCCTCCCACTTAGCTCTGCATTGTCAGGAACTCAGCAATCCTGCCCCTCCCACACTCTTGGTCTGCTGCTCAGCTCTTATTATATTCTCATTTGTTCCTCATGAGAGCTGGCGTGCTCACTCCTTCTACAGCAGTGTTTCTGCCTGAAACCTGGTGCTGACTACCATGAGGCTTGGTCCTGGAACCCTGAATGGGGCAATAAGGGAATGATACACATACACACATACAGAAAAGCTGGGGGTCAGGTGACCTGTGCAAGCTCTGATCAAGCCATACCTACTTCAGCTGCAACCAGGAACATCAGTGCATTTACCATGTCAGCACAGGGGGAGGGTTGGCTGGTGATGTGGGAAGACTTTCTGTGTGCTGTAAATACCATTGGTTAATGAAAAGAGTATTTTGGCCTTTGTCAAGGCATCTTAGAAGCAGGCTAGAAATCAAAGCATAGATAAAGAGGAAGGAGGGTAGAGTCAGATGGAGAAGCCGCAAGCTGTCACTGAAAGAGCAAGATGTAAAAGTACAGGGGAGCCATGAGTCATGTGGCTAAACATAGATCAATAGAAATGGGCTGAGTTAAGATGCAAGAGCTATCAAATAATGAGCCTGAGCCATAGGCCTAACCGTTTGTAATTAATATAAGCCTTTGTATGATTATTGGGACTAAGCAGCTATGGGTGGTTGGACCTCAGGTTGGATGGGTCAGACACTTCTTACTACAGGCTAGTTTAGATGTGGGTAAGCTGTCGCTGGCTGTAAACATCAACAAAGAGGAAGCTGCTGTTGTAAGGTTTTGTTTATACTGATCAGTCATCTATCAATACTCATACCTGGACCCAAGGGAGAAGGCTTCGCCAATTCTGACCTTGACCCATATAGAGAAAGGCTTTGTCAGTTTACCCTGAGTCTGAGGCCTTGCTTCTTGTTATGGCTTGTTCCCATGTCAACAATACACATCCACTCAGGACTCCACTCATCCAGGGCTTCCTCAGCTCCCAATAGTAGGACTGAGATGTAGCTCCTGCTTTGTGCATTGCCCAGTCTGTCCACAAGTCCTTCATAAACACAAAGTATACTTCATAAAACATGGTGGTGGCATGCCCTTGTTCATGACCTTCAGTGTTAAGAGTCCTGACTAGCTCTTAGTAGGTACTTAATTGTCACTTCTCAATAGAATGAATTATTTGGTACTTTACTTACAAAAATCATATATCATGAAAACAGTCTATACTTAGATTTTAGCCTTTCTTCCAATTTTTGAAACACATGCCATAAATTAATGCATTGACAGCTGAGTTTATAAAAACCACTATGTATTCTGATTAATTGACTCATGTTACCTGATTAATTTTCTTATTAAAGGGTTAGTCTGAAGCAGGAAGTGAAGTGAATTCTGTGGTAAAGATCAACATTGGAAGCTTGCCCTTTGATAGACAGAAAGGCAATTCAACAAACCACCAAGGTTACTGGGTACATTACTTCATCTTTTATGACAAGTCAGGCATTTTCCCCTTTAAACTGAAGGATGTAATATTTCATCCCAGTAAGCAGAGTTTATGCTAATACTAGAAAGGTAAGTAATTCCAACATTTGAGCTGAAATCTTATTATCAGCTGTCAGCATGACCAAGTTTGAGATACCCAAGGGGGTGTCTTTTATCTTCTTGGTCTTCTCTTCTCTATTGTGTCACTGGAGTCAAGGAAACCATGAATAGCTATAGCCAAGTTCCACAGACAGGCTGGGAAGTGTGTTAGGAGTGAGCTGGAGAATGCCAGGTAGAAGGACCAACTTATTAGTGATGCATCTTGAGAAATACTTGCCTTGATGTATGTAGTATGAAGTTTCTGGGCTGGACTAGCCCCAAGACCCAGATCAGTGGTCCCAAATACACTGCCCACCACTGCTTGGTCCCAAATAATTATACAAAGTCTTATATTAATTACATGCTGTTTGGCCTATGGCTCAGGCATATTTCTAGCTAGTTCTTACAACTTAACCCATTTCTATTAATCTGTCTTGCCACATGGCCCGTGGCTTACCTGAATTCCTTTGCATCTTCCTCCTCAGCAGCAGCTCACGGTGGCTCTGTCTGACTCTTTTTTTCCTTTTATCTATTCTTGGATTTTTCACTTGCTTCTAAAATGCTTTGCCATAGGCCAAAACAGTTTCTTTATTATCCAAAAATAATGCACAGTGTACAGAAGTACAGAAAGACATCCCACATCAGATGTATGCAGCACGTATAAAGCTGAGAGCTGAGGACATCCATTAGCTTGTTCCTCTTTCTAGCCATGAGGTTTTGTATGTTCTATTTCCTGTGCCGTTCACTTGGATGCTATGAATAATAGGAACTCTTGGTTGGGTCTTGGTATTTGGGGATGTTGCTGGGGAACTAGTGAATTGTCTATTGTCTAAGATGCGGGATAACATGGTGACTATCTGGCCTGATCTCCAAAGGGAAGGCAAGTTCCCTGAAGTCTGTCTGCCTCTGTCTGAAGTCCCATCTCATCAATGCTCCCTTGGCTCCTTCATTTGTGCCTCATAGGTGCAAAGGAGACCGCACTCTTTGCCTGGATCAGCAGGAGCTTGTATGTGGCTCCTTGGCTGTCCAGACTGAGACAACAGCTCTCCTTTGGAGACAGTATTGACAGTGCCATCCACACCTCCTCTTTAAGCTCACGGAGGGGAAGGCAAAACCTTAGAACTTCATTTCCCCAAGCCTTGCCTGGCCCTTCATGGAAACATTACTCTCATCTCATGCCCTAAGCCCTCACAGGGTGGTACTGTGGGAAGGCCTTATTTTACCAGTGGGAACATTGATTCCCATAGGGCTTGAACTGCATGCCCAAAGTTGCTGTTGGGTGTGAATTTGAGTCTGCCAACATGCTTAGGGCTATTGTGTCTACAGTATAATGGCTTTATCATGTGCCTGGTTCGTGGCCCTGTTTGTTGCGACCCTGATCTCCATTTAATGACTAGAGTCTGACTTTTTATGTCCCTTAAGTACTTGCTTCTGAACCTTTGCCTAGAAGATGAGTTCCCAGTTCCTCCACATCCCACAGGGGCAGGGCACTTCTTCACTTTCCTTGCCTCCACTCTGACTCCTCTGGTCTTCTGGGTGTCCATGGAACACCTTCCCGGCAGCCAGCTGGTGCTTTTCAAACATAGTTTGTAAATCCTTTTCTAGGCTGGAGTCCATTTTCCCAGGCAAACACACTCTTTTCCCATACTCTCTTTTTCTAGGAAAGGCTCATGTAAGGGTGTTCTGACTCTGATACAAAGCATACTATTTTAGGACTGCTTCAGCATCATCAGTCTAATGTAGATAGTACTTATGTAGAGAGCGTCTCCTTCAAACCCCTACACTAGCAGCTTCCATGAATATGTATTTCTTAAACTATTCTGCTATGAAGTGTCTCGTGTGCGTGTGCGTGTGCGTGTGCGTGTGTGTGTGTGTGTGTGTGTGTGTGTGTGTATGTACTTGTGTTCAAAATATGATTACACAGTGCAGCCCATACTGGTGACCCTTCTGTCTCAGCCTCCCTAGTTCTGGGATGACAGGTGTGAGCCTCAATGCCCAGCTTCCTATCTATCATGTGGAGATCATAGTACTTGCTTACAACTCTGAGAAGTTAGAGCATCATGGAAATTGGCTTAACCCCTTAAAATCTGTTTCCTAAATTTATGTCCTCAGAGCCATAATCCATATACAACAGTGCTACTTGAGTAACCAAGAACCAGAGAATAGATAGTCAAAAGACATAGGGTCAAACCAAACCTGACTGGTCAAAATAGCAAAACAAAACAAAACAACAACAACAACAAACCCAAAATCAAAACAAAAGAAAACAAAAATCAATAAAATTATTCCTCATGATGTTCTGCTATCCTCATAGATCAGTGCCTTATTCAGTTATCATGAGAGGCTTCTTTTGGCAGTAGATGCAGTAGACCCACAGCTAGACATTATGTGGAGAGAAAGTCTAAATTGGAGGTCTCCAGCAAATCCTCTCATCAGAGCTCAGGGCATCTGAAAGAAAAGGGGGCAGAATGATTGTAAAAGCCAGAAGAGATTGAGGACACCAGGAGAACAAAGCCCTCTGAACCAACTAAGCAAGATACATGTGAGCTGTGAGCTCCCAGAGACTGAAGCAGCAAGCACTGGGCTTCACTGCCCACACCAGGTCGTCTGCATGGTCTATAGCTATAGCTTCATGTTTCTATGGGACTGAAGACTGTGAGAACCAGTGAGTCTCTGACTTTTTGCTGCTCTTGGGGCTCTTTTCCTTCTTTTGGGTTGCTGTCTCCATCTTTGATGTGAAGATTATTGTTTTATCTTACGATATTTTACTTTGACATTAAAAAGAAACTGGCTTAACCATTTAAACATTGTCTCCCAAACTTACGTTCTCAGAGCCCTTCACTTCTGGGATATCGGTAGACTCCTATTTAAACAAATACTCTAGAATTTATGATTTACCATTAGACGTTTGCACATCTTGTCTGCAGTTATGCTACAACTTCCTCCTTGTGTTCAATAGAATGCTTCTTTCTAAGAAATCGCAGAAATTGCATTTGGCAGTAGAAGAAAACTTAGTATATTATTTTATTTCATTTCTCTTTGCCAGTGTGGGCTCTGAATGAGGGAAAAACTTTGACCATTCTGAGTTAATATGAAGATCAAGAGTGGTCTTTGGAAAGGTTGAGAATGACTTGGGCTATGGGCTTATCCTGTGCCACAAGGTTGGGTATGAAGAATCCAGGTCTCCCTGTTGTCACACAACCTCCATGGAAACATCAGAATTTAAGAAAGCTTTATGTAAAAAAAGAAAAAAATAATTCTATTATAAAGAAACCACCTTCAGGCAGGGAAGAGGCTCATAAGTAAGATACTTCCTGTGAGATCATGAGGACCTGGCTTGGGCCCAGCATCATGAAGATGCTGGATGTAAAATGTGTGTGACCCTAGTGCTGAGGGGACAGAGACAGATGGACGCCTAGAGCAGTGAGCCAGGGTAGGAGCTGGCAGCAGCCTCCTCAGCCTGCCTTCAGTTTGCATTTCTTCTCATGCATGTTTTCCAGGGAGCTTATGCCTTTCCTAGCCTGGTAGTGGGATTGATCTCTGTGGTGTGAGGCGAGCCACCTTGGCTTCTTACTCTCACCCTGAGGAGCTAACTCTGCATCTACTTGTGGGTATCTGGTCTTCATTACAGTTGACGAGCTGATGGTTCACAGGCTTTCCCCTTAACAATCGTCTTACCTAGGGTTGACCAGATGCCTTCAAAGTCACACTTGGGAAAAAAGAAGTCACAGGAGACAACTCAGGTGGTCCCAGAGCATGTTCTCAGCCACCCACACCATGTAACCAGCTGTAGCTGTCACCACCTTTTTTTCCAGGGGCCAGCTCACCGCAGGCTTGTGGGCCTGGCCCCAGCCTGCCAAGTTCCCTGGAGTACAGCCATGCAGATATTTCTCCTGGGGTTTATAAGCATCTAGGTCCTCAGATGGGTTGTGAAAGAAACAAACTGAAAATGTGCTAAGTCTATCTCCACCTCCTTATTTCAGACTCCCGTTTGAAGTTCTCTGTATGTTCCTAGACTTGTAGTTCTCAATAATTTGGTCCAACAAACATCCTACTTCCCAGTCTGGTATCCTATTGCAGCCTGTCCAGCATCTCCCTTAACAGTCCGGCTTCCTGCTGCAGCTGGAAGGAGCAGATGGAATTAGGAATATGCAGAAGAGAGGGCTGAAGTCTCCTCTTTTTTTGGTAGCGTCTGAATCCTCTTTTTTTTTTTTTGTGCTATTAACAGCAGAAAATAGAAAAATCCAAGACATTTCCAAACATCTGATTGAGAAAATACAAGCAGAGTATTTCCTTTCAACCTGCATCACTTTCTGCTTAGCTTGGACCTTTTCCCTCTGATTTTTCTTGTTCTACTTCCCCCCACACACACTCTAAAAATGCCTCTATTGCAACTAAGTCTTTTGTTTTGTTTTTGTTTGGTGATCCAATTGCATGACTTTTCATCACAGAAAACTTCATCTTACTCCTTTAAGAGTTACTCTCTGTGGGGCCTGAGAGAGGGCTTGGCTATTGAAGGCCAAGGCTTACAGACATACACTGTTTGATCAGAGGAGAGCTGCAGGGATTGATTCTTCCTTTCCACCACATGGATTCTGGGAATGGGGATTGAACTCTGATGGTCAGCCTTGATGCAAGCCCCTCACCCACTCAACCATCTTTCCAGCCTGTTCCTAATTATTTAAGTATCTGAAGGCAGATCTGATTCATTCTGCATGATTTGGTTGTCTCAGCTTCTCTGTCTGAAGTACAGCCCCCAACAGCCCCAAGTAGCTCTTCACAGTGACTCTTTATGAGATTATCCGATTTACTTCATTATTTAGGCACATTCCCATGCTTCTGGAAAAACAATGGCACAGATGGAACCTGACCTGAAGATTCAAGCTCTTTACAATTCACCAGTCAGAAGGCATGTGCACACACAGAGTCTTTAAAAACAAATTATTTATAGTTTCAATCTTTTCTTTCTAATGTGTTCCAATGAGCTCATCATCAGGGAGGCAGGTTTCATATTCCTCCTTGGAAGCCAAGGTATTTGCTTCCAAGTGAGAATTTAAAGAAAAGCCCAGTGTTCGACTTTCCCCCTCTCTCCTTATCTTTCTGTGGAGTAGATATATTGTGTGAGTGGTCAACATCCCTGCCAAAGTCAACTTTTAAAATAGACATAACGTAAGAGCCGCACACAGCTTGAACTTGGTTCTTGGTAGAGTTGTGTCTCTGAGGACTTGGCTTCCAGAGGGCTGCTTTGCCAGCCAGGAAGCCTGCAACCCACGTTCCTCAAGAAAGAAAAATGAATGCACCACCCCATTCATCAATGGCATCACTCCATGCAACTTCGTGGAGAACTTTGAGGAATATGTTTTCCCACTGAGGGACACATTTAGAACACGGTACCATGTGATGCTGCAGTTACAAGTGTGTCTGGTCTCCCTGTGGCCAGTGTGAGACTGACCTGATTCTCCTTAAGCAGGGCCCAGTAAACACAGAGGTCTCCCACTGATTTCTTCCAAGGGACTTTAGTCTTCATGTGAGAACTTTGATTGTGGGTTTGGGGTGGTTTTGGGTGCATATAAGGGGAACAGGGAAACTTCCAGGAATTATTTTTTTCTCCCGTCATCTGGATTTTCAGGTTTGAACTCACATTATCAGGTTTGGTGGCAAGTGCTCCTTTGAGATAGCTTTGAAGCCCTGGAGATGCAGTGTTCACTGGAAGCTGTATGTATCTCTGAGATGGAGCTTCTGGGGACTTCTAGGCTGTGAGTCAGTGGTGGAAGCCAAGATAAATGCTCCTGTGTAGCACCGAGGTGGTTTTGAGAGTAGGATCTGAGTCCTGGTGGCTGATTCACTGCTGGTATTTTAAAAAAATGAAGTAAAGACAAATGTAAAAACCTTTTAGCCTTTAGATTTGGGCAGCTGGATAATCCACAACTCAGAGCCAAGGTCATTTAAAGTAAGGACCAGGAAGGAGACATTCCAGTGTTGAGTGTTTTTTTATGAAATCTACAGCCTGGCTTAAATAACTGCATTGTGCAGCTGGCAGTGAGTGTAGAATTATGTCTATACCACCAAATATGGCAAAGTCCGTGATTCTCTGTACCTGAGGACTATGGCTTGGATCCAATCCTCTCTCCTCATGCTTGCTCCCTGATGTAGTAGCATTTCTAAATGAGGCCATTGGAAAATGATTGTATAATGAAGCCTCAGACACCACCCATGGGTTGATCCACAATGGCTTCATAATTTGGTAGGCAATTGAAGGTGGTAGAAATGTTAAGAACTTGGCTCTTGTGAGGAGAAGGTACTTGAGGAGCCCTCGGAGAGAACTGTTCATCCCCAGTCCTTCCTGACACTCTCTTTGTCTCCTGGTGGCCGTGAGGTCAACGGCTCAGCTCCACCCCACCTCAGTTCTAACAACATTGAACTCCTGAAACTGCATGCCCACTTTCCTCCTGAGTTGTTTATTTGGTTATTTTGTCACAGAAGTGGGAAGCTGACTGATGTTCTGAGAATGTGATTTTATCTGAAAATAGAGTCTGAGGGTAAGGTCATGGTAGATTTAGCATGGAATTTAAATCTCCTGACTGACGTTCTCAAGGGAAAAGAGAAGGAGATTGGAGGTAGATGCACGGAGGAGACACCAGTGTAAAGATGTAGTCATAGAATGGGATGATGCTGCTACAAGCCAAGCAATGCCATGGGTTGCCAGTGGCCATCAGAATCTAGGGGAGGAAATGAGGCAGATTCTTCCTTTGGGCTTTCAGGAGGAGCAAAGCTAGCTAGCACCTTGGCTTCTGAACTTTGAAATAGTGGGAGGGTAGAGCTCTGTTACATAACCTAGTTTGTGGTAATTTGTTCAGCAGAAGCCATTGGGAGGTGCTTGGAAACACCTAGAAGTATTAATTTCGTTTGTGAGACACCAGCAGCTTGCCCAGGCACACAGCAGGGACACAGTGGCCCTCAGGGGAGATGTTCCATCGCGGAGGTTGGCTTCAGGCTTCTGTTCACTCACAGTAGCTTGTAGAGCACTCTCAAGTGTGGTTAGCAGGGACACAGATGACAGCCAGACCTCAGGGGTAAGATGCATCTCTCACCATTCTGAGGCTTTCAAAGAATATATACAGTCTAAAAATAAGAAGCAAGGGCACTGAGTGATGACATTAGAATGATAGAGATTACAGTACTGGTGACAGTGTGCAAGGCTGAAGGACTTAGACAAGTTTCCCATGTTGATCTCTCAGAGATAGGGTTTCAGTGTGCAGAGAGGGTGGGGAGGGGCATTTGTGGGTGGGGTGGTAGGGAGGAGGCCAGGTTTTCACCTTCATGTCAGTTGATGCCTCGAACAAGGATGTTTAAAGGGACCGTAGAGCCAATGAATGCCATCAATGGCCTGTTGCTTAATTCTTTGTAGATGAAATCTTTAATCAGAGAACCACAGTCTTTTCAGCCAAGCACTTCAGAGAGAGCCTAATTCATGTAGAGTCCCAGAGATGGCCCAGTGATAATGACATTTGTTTTACTCCCCTTGATGAAATGACACACATTTGACCAATAGCAGTAAGAGGAGGGCCCGAGGAGATGGTTCGGTGGGTGAGATCCAGCAGGTAGGAGAACTTGAGTCTGGATCTTAGCATTTACATAAAATGCTGCTGTGCTTGCAACCCCAGCATTGGGGGCAGAGACAGGCCGGTGCAGAGAGCTTGCTGGCAAACCAGTCTGCTCAAAACTGTAGCTTCTGGGCCAGTGAGTCGCTGGCAGTAGGGTGGAGAGTGACAGAGAAAGACATTCATGTCCTGCTCTGGTGCCTGTACACATCCTTACCCACATCCAATGTAAGAGGATTCTACTGGAGGTGGAGAAAAAAAAATTTGTCCTCTAGAAATTTAATGTCTGTAACTGTGACAGACATCTTGTTACCAGAAGATGAAGGTATCACAAGAGACAGAAAAAAAAAGGCAATGAGGCAGGGTTCTTACTGACAGTGTGGTACCATTGCCCATCATCTCACCTTTAAGGTCCCATTAATTTATTTCTTGTGATTTCAGCTGGTGAAAAATCCATGCTTCTGCTAGCAGAAACATGGGGCTTCTTGGAGGAAGTGGCCCACAGGCTGTCTAAAAGTGAGATGGATGAAAGCAGAATGTTCTAGGTGGAGAGAATGATTTCTGTGGAGATTCAGTCAGAAAGAGTAAGAAGAGGCCTGAGTAGATCCCAAAGTTGAGTGATGAGCTGTGGAGGAGGCAGATAACAAGGCCCCCTCTTACCTCCAGGATTGCCATAACTAGCGCATGAAGAAAGATGTAGGGCTTCCTGGGGTTGCAGGATGTGGGACAGGTCAGAGGGGATGGCCATCAGTCGGCTTAGGGGCCCAGTGAGGTCCTTCCTACACTCAGGGAGTTTGGGCGTCACTCTGGAGGCAGGTGGAAATGCTGCCCTTGTTGGCAGGAGGCCCTGTGCTATCCAGGTAACCAAAGTGACCCCTGAACTCGGTGCTCCCTAGATTGTCAGGACTGTACCAGGTACAGTTCTGTTCTCCCCCACTTCCTGTCTAGGTTGAGGGCTGCCCTGACCGCTCTGTTGTCCCTCTGGGGACTCCATCAGGTGCAGCCCCCAGAGAGATGTCTCCCCCTTCAGTTTGTCTTTGTCTAGTGTTGGGTGGAATATTTGGTCTCTTTTGTCCAGCTAAAAACTTAGACCCAAGGATGACATGACTAAGAGACTTCTAGCAAAGGCAAATGAGCCATAGATTCAGACTAAACTGTGGAGATCTATTTTACCTTGTAAAGTCCTGCTGTCCTAGTCAGGAATGGGGAGATGGCTCATCCGGGGAGGTGTTTGCTATGAAGCCATGAAGACCTGGATCTTGATCTCCAGAACCCATGGTAAAAACTATCCAATGTGATGTTGTGCCCTGGACACGAGACCACCCCCACCCAGAGACCACCAGAGATGTAAATTCTCTGGAATGCAAAAGCAAAGTATATTGAAAAGTACAAGCCTTGGCAGGGACCTTGTCACTAACACACCATCATAGTGGTGGCCAGAGGAGATACTGCCCCTCTGTAAGCTGGGTTTTAAAGGAAAAAGCCACAAGGTTACACATCAATTAGGGGTCTTCGTACAGATACAATTCTGATTAACTTGTTTTTTAGGGACTTTGTAGAATTCCTCTGTTAGCTTTCAGATTGTCTGGTTGCTTGTTAACCTTTTTCTATAGACGATCTCTTGTGTTGGGACCTTCCTGGCTATCAGATGGCCCTAGGCTATCTCCTGTTTTGTGCTCAGCAGAACTCAGGCCTATTTTAAGCTGGGGTTAGGGCTTGATTAAAATGGAGGCACTTCCCTGGTTCTTCATTGGTATCATTTGTCTGTAATCCCATGCTGGGCAAGGAGACAGGCAAATCCTTGAGGCTCTCTGGCCAGCCAGCCTCAGTTCCAGC
The DNA here is from genome assembly GCA_004025045.1 of Sigmodon hispidus. Lineage (NCBI taxonomy): Eukaryota > Metazoa > Chordata > Mammalia > Rodentia > Cricetidae > Sigmodon > Sigmodon hispidus. The sequence goes on along the minus strand of PVIH01014025.1, from coordinate 9,519 downwards.
TGGCCTTAAAAAGCAAGGTGAGCAGTTCCTAAAGGACACCTACAGTTGACCTCAGGCCTCATTTCCGCACATGTCCAAACACAAACACACATTCAAAAATGATTTGAGCAGAGAGTGAAGGTGGTGCACACCTTTAATCCCAACATTTAGGAGGCAGAGGCAGGTGGATCTCTGAGTTCAAGGCCAGCCTGATCTACAGAGGGAGTTTCAGGGAAGCCAGAGCCACACAGAAACTCTGTCTCAAACAAATAAAACAAACAAACATACAGTGATTTGAGGGTCGGGGAATAATGGTTCCCCAAGCTGATGTTGTATTTATTTGTATGTTTTGTTTTTGTTTTCATTCCCAAATTTTTGGGGTGTCTGGAGAGGGGCACAAGTGGCCTGGGGCCAACACACCAAGAAGTGGTGACCCCAGCTCCCCAGTTCTGGGAAGCCTTGGAGGAAATCCTTTGGCACCAAGCAAGCAAGCAAACACACACCCAAACAAAACAGCATGAGAAGCCCCACACGGAAAAGTTTCCACTTGCAAACATGTTTTTGTCACGGCCAAAGGTTTAGGATTGCAACATTTGGGCGTCTTTGGCCCTAAACTCGAGGACGCTGCAGTTTCCCAAAGCACCTAAAATAAAGAATTCTCATTGGCAAAAACAGTATGTTTGTAAACAGAACAGTTTCTTTTTGAGAAACTCAATTCTCCCTTAGATGTAGCAGATTCTGAATGATGTCCCCGAGGCCATTTTCCATCTGCCTGGCTCTCTGCAGATTGTCGCACAGGTACAGCACATCTCTTCCCAGCCTGTGTGTGGTTTTCATTAGCTGGGTGTGTGTCTGGAATGCTCGCTTGTTGGCCATCTGCCACTTTCCTTCTGATGGTGGAGAGGAAGGTCCGCAGATGAGGCCCTGGATGCTCCCATACTGGGTTTCCCATGCCAGGGATCCTGAGGCTAGAAGCATCTCAGGGGGTTAGATCTCTGAGAATGGCTGGAAGCCTGCTCCACTCAGCAACAACTTCGAGTCTAACTGCTTTGTTTTCTAGCTGCTTCTGAAGCCGTGTTCTCTCTTAATCCCAGGAGCCAAGGCCTCATCTCTTTTCTCCCCATTTCTCTATCAGCCCCACTTGAAGGGAAAGGGAAAGCCAGAGCAGCCTTGACTCCTTAAAGAATGCTAAGAATAATTCTTTTTAAGTAAGCATCTTAGCCAAGGTCTCCATAGGGGTTGGAGATGTGAGGAAACAGTTACTTCTTTTTTTTTTTTTCTTTATTTTGTATTTATCAAAGAAACAGTAAAAAGAATTTAAAAAAATGCTGAAGAGTTAACAATAACTATACAGAGGATAATAATCATAAGCATGGCTTATCAAGGGTGGTAATGCAAATAAGATTACTACACATATATTTTCTTTGTGTTCAGCTTTCCCTCTGAATTTTTTTTTCCATCCCTGTATATCCTTATTCAAGGTCTCTTCCCCCTCCCACCACATCTGATCATTTTTCTTCTCCGCAACTCCCCATTCCCTCCCTTGGCAGGGAGCAGACAGTCCTATGGTCCCACTGACCCAATAATGCTTGGATCAGTCTCCACTCCTGGCCAAATCCAGTTTTGTCCCCCCTCCCTCAAGAGTGAGTCAGGTGTTCCTATAGATGGACTGGGGTTTGAAGGGTCAGTCCAGGGTGTTTCTGATCCCAAGCTGTTCCGTGGTTGTGGTTTGCTGCTTGGGCATGTTTGGCTTTTTTTTCTTGTTTGTTTGTTTAGAGACCACTAGTGAGTGGGTACGAGGAAACAGTTACTTCTTACCCTCTCCCCACTGTCTCCTTTTTTCTTGTAGGTATCGTCTATCTGTCTATCTCTCATCTCTCTCTCATCTATTTCTATCTATTATCCATCCGTCTCCACTTGAAAAAGAGAGAGAAAGAGGGAGGACAGAGAGTTATGAGAAAGCACCTAGGAGAATAGGCTCACTCAATTAGGGAGGCTTGACGATGCCGTAAAAAGCAGGTAGAGACCCAGAGAAGTCAGTCATGTTCTGCAGTGGAAGAACAGAGGTCTGTGAGCCGGGGTGATGATGGTGTAATTGTCAGTTTGAGGCTGAGAGCCCTAGAAGCTTGGGGCCATCGATGAGAGTCCTGAAGGTCGAAGTCTAGAGAACCTACCCCAGGGCAGAAATATCCTGAGCTGCACTTTCCTACCTTTGTGTCCACTTGGAACCCAGATGACTGGGTGGTGTCTCTCCACATGGAGTTTAAGTCTTCCACACTCAGCCTGCAGACTCAGAGATATCTTCTGGAAACTTCTCATAGACACTCTCGGCACCTCAGTGATTCCTAGGAAATGCCAGGTCACCTGGGCCTCCCCTTAGTACTAGAGAACAGATGCAGAGCCCATAAAGCAGGGCCAGGGGCTGTAGGTCAGTGGTGGAGCTCTTTACCAGTAAGCATGAAGACCTAAGCTCAGTCCCCAGCACTGCTGGAAAATAAATAATTGATTCTTTATTCATTATCAGATTCCCTTGATCCAGTTAAGCTGATGATGCTCCAAGCAGTCATTATCCTATTCCTAATTTAAAATACCCCCATCTAACAGCCTAAGATAATAGATGTAGTTATTTAATTGTCCATGGGAGGATGTACATATGACATAATATATGTATATATGCAGTATAACATATACTATATGATATGTGTATAAATGCCATATACATAGTAGGTGTATTTAAGGCTCAATAAGTTGACCCATTCTGGGTATTTTGTACAAATGGAATACCCCACAGTCTAGCTGTGTTCCTTTTCCTTCACTTAGCATGGCTCATCTATCTGTCAATCATGCCCAAAGAAGTTCATCTCCAATCCCCTTGTTCATCTGGCCTCAGGAGATCTTAGAATGAAATGAGTCTCAGAGAAATGAGCTTCTAAAGCTCCAGCACATTCCACCAGTCGAGGGGCCCAGAGGTTTCCTAGGATAGTAGTGGGAGCAGTTGGAAAAGAGTGGTTAGTGAAGACATGTTTTTAGTGTATAGCTGCATTAAATTTGCTACAAGCACACATACGTCAATGATTTGCCTACAGCTTTTTTTTCACTATTTTCTTCACATACTGCCTGAAATGGTTTGTTTGTTTCCATTTTATCACACTATATTTTGAAACCATCTTCTGAAAATGAGGAAATTTCTCCTCCTAAAACTAGAACCTCTGTTAGATTTTAGTACAGTCTGTGCTGAGCAGATCCTGGGCCATCCCAGACAGAGGTTACAGTGGCAGCAATTCTATGTTGCCAGTAGGTGGCGCTCATGTGCTATTGCAAGTGGGTCCAATATTGCAGAAGTATTTAGCAAACCAATTTGCCTTCCTTGTAGGTAAACTGAGAGACTGATCTTGTGGGCTGCACGTGCCTCTTGGGTTATAAATTTTTCAACCTCCTTCTTTTTTCTTAACTACCTTTAATTTTTTTTTAAAAAAATTGACTATGGCCTTCTAGCTAAGCAAAATCTTTAGGGTTAGGTCAAGTTATTCATTGGCTGCTCCATGGCCTTGGGTTAGTCACTTAGTTTCAATTTTGTCGACCATCAAACAATGGACAATACACTACAATCTAGCAAGGTGTCTCTGAGAGTGAGATTTGTGTTCACAGTGTCATGTGTTTGCATTTGCTGTTTTGTTATTTGCTATGGTCTCCTGGATCTCCTAGATGCTAGTTCAAGGACCCATGTTACCTGAACTGACCAAGGATCTTTACATGAAGATTTCTAAGCTCTAAATACAGAAATTTCATTTCTGCACTTTTGGTGTGCAGTCAGGGGTTGGATACTCAGGAGGAGACAAGCCACCTGTTGACTGTTGGTCTTGAGATTTCCCAGTCTCCATTCTTTATAGATTACCTTTCTGTATTTAGTTATAGCCACAATTAAACATAAGCTACCTCATCCTCCACTGGACAGTGAATGCTGCCGGGGCTGCCTACTGTGTGGCTTTGGTGAAAGCTGGTTTGTGGATGATGGGTGACCATGGTTAGGTACTCATGTCTTCCAGTGCCTGCCAGCATGCTGGGAATCTTTATTAATGTTATTTAGTTCTTTGCTAGAACTTTCACTTTCTATAATCTTCCTCCAGGCCACCTAATAACCATGTTTCTCTAATACTTATGTATTTTAGAGAGAAAGGAAGCATTGTGTTTGTTCTTGTATGTCTGAATATAGGTGTTTAGGAAATCATCTGCAGTATTCTGGAGTAGGACTGGGACCCATCATCCTCTCCTCTCCCATGCTGCTGGACCAGAATTCTGTTTCTTGGTTGTGGTCATTCTAATGTAGATCCCCCTAAACTCCACAGTTCTTCTTTTTATTTCACTGTGACTCTTTTCTTATCTTGAGAGCTGCTGGGTCATGAGGACAAGCTGTTTGAAGCGCTTGCCCTGCAGCCTGGACCTTTCGTAGAACCTCTCCAGTCCTTCCTCTCCCATCCAAACTGGCATCTTTTGTATTATTGGTTATGGGCTATGAAGTTAATGTCTCTCAGACCCCAAAGGAATTGACTAGGTATGGTGCATTCTCTGTTTAGGAGGGGCAAGAAGCAGAAATTTGTTCTTTTTTTTTCTTTTTTTTTTTTTTTTTTTTTTTTTTTTTTTTTTTTTTTTTTTTTTTTTTTTTTTTTTTTTTTTTTTTTTTTGGCTAAGATGCTCTGGAATGTCCCAGATCTTAGACCTTTACCAGTGATTGGCAGATGCTCAAATCCCCAGTGACATCTGCTTCCTACTCTTTAATGGCATGAGTGTGACTTACTAAGGGCCCCCAGCATCTTTCCACTTGTTGCTCATCAGGTCTGGCTCACATGATGTTTTCACCAGGCTGGCATTCTTCAATAGTCCAGCTGGGCCTTGTCTCCTCATACTACATTATGACAGAGAAGAGAATGTTGGTACAGCCCTGGGTCAACACTGTAAGGGAATACTATTGTGTCTTCTGGACAAATAGAGATGGTTCCTGACCCTTGTTTTTTTGGCAGAGATGAAAAGAACTCCCTTTCCAGATCAAAGGCTGCACACCATGTACCTGAGCCTGTGATTTAGTGATGATTCAGCATCTGGCAGGAGGCCTCACAGCAGCTGGGAGCTGCCTGTTTCAGTTTGGGGTGGACAGCTTGGAATCCTCCAGGACTGATCTGATTCCATAGGGAGCAGATTGATTGAAGTGTTCGATAGGGACTGCACATCTGCAGCCTTGACTCCAGGAGTTACTCTAAGCTTTGCAAATCCTGATTCAGTGCCCCTACCCCTGCTCCAGAATGGGATATTTTTATGGGTTAGGCTGGAAATACTCCGAGAAACCATCCCTCAGGCCTACTCACTGGTGGGTATCACGTATTAGAAAACCCACTGTGGATATATATATATATTGCCCAACATTAGACAACTGGGGAAATGGGTGGGGATTTTCCTGGACCCAGCAGATGCCAGACCTTGTCTTGGATGTGAGTGATGATCGAGGAGGCAGTGGTACATGTGTTAAAAGAATATGTCAGGTTTCTAGAATCAGTGCCCATCAGTTTGAGTCTGAAAACCCATTTGCATCTGGAAATTGGACTAAGGACCCTGGAAATATGGCTCTTATTTATAAACAGAGTCTTTGGAGAGGTAATGACATCAAAGTGAGGCCATTAGGGTAGACCTTATCTGATGTGACCATTGCCTTTAAAGGAGACTGACACAGACACACAAAGATGCTCATATGACAGGAGAAAGGCTGTCACCCAGAAGCCAAGGAGAGAGGTCTAAAGGGGAACCAGCTCTGCTGATGCCTTGGGAGATGATGAATTTTGTGCCCTTTAAGATGATGACCATGTCGCCTGTGAAACAACCTTCCTAGCTATGTCTCTAGGAGGGTAGCAGAGGATAACCCACATCAGTTCCCGCAGGCTTCACCCAAACCACTGAGGGTCAAGCAGATGAGCATGTAGGGGAATTGGTGGCTTCCTCCCATATTTCTGTGAGTGGGCTATCTACCCTTTCTGCTTTCCTCAGGTATTGGATCTTTAATACCTTGAGTCTTTGCACTGTATACCAGTGGTCACCTCCAACCACACTCCTAGGTGGTTCTCAGCCCTCCAACCTTGGCCTGAATTTTACTACCTGCTTTTCTGGATCTCAAGTTTGTAGGTGGCTGATTTATGCAGCCCCACAGTCCCATGTCATATCATCTAGTCTTCATAGTTAACCTGCTTGCACATATCTCTCTATGTAGGTTCTACTTAGCAGAGAACCCTGGCCAATGCACTTGACCTTGTAGCCTCCAGGGCCATGAGACAATTAAATCACTTTGTTTATATTATTTCATTATGGTAACACAAGGTGTGTTAGCCCAGATGATGTCACCTTGCCAACATTCTTTACTGATGTGTTTTAGTTTCCTATCACAGAATACCAGAGATGGTGTAATTTTTAAAGAACACAGGTATTTTTATATTCCTAGAGGCTGGGGTGTCTAAGATTGGGGGAGCTTACATCGGGTGGGGGGTCTTCGTACTGTATTATCTTACGGGAAAAGATTAAGAGGAAAAGAGAGTGTGAGTTTAAAGTATGAGTTTCATCATGAACCTACTTCCTTAATGAAGGTCCCACCCCTATGAGAATGACATGAATACACCCATGAAGGCAGAGGCCTTCAGTAGGTCAATTTCCTGATGTGGCTGCCTGAAGGAATAGGTCTCTAGAACAGGAACTTTAGGGGATGCATTTAAACTACACAGCAGTGGGCCCCATCCACACCACTTCCTGCATTTACATGAAGGAAGTCTTTCTCCATGGTGATCAGGAGGTCTCTGAATTTGACACACAGCATTGGGTCAGTGGCCAATTGCCTTTGCTTTGTTTCTCTCTCAGTGCTACCTAAGGTGATTTAACTCCCAAATCCTACTTTGGCTCCCAGAAGGTGGACTCTGCAGGGACTAAGCTCTCTGGCTGTTTGAAGGGTGCACTTCTGTGGTTCAGGAATGAATTCAGGGTTAGGGTTAGGGTTAGGGTTAGGGAATTCAGCAGGAAGGGACAGAATAGTTTCTGGGGGGCGCTTTTGCCATGCTGTAAGACACTGGTGTAAGCTTCAGTGTCTTACTGAACCAGAGCCAGGGATTCGGGCTGTCATGTACCTGACCTGGCAATCAGCCCCTGTCAATTGTCACGGGAGAGTTGTGATCTTGGGCAAAGTGGCTCCTGCAGGCAGCCTTAGCTTAGGAGAGTCATCCCCAGACATCCATATCCCAGCATCCTTCAGTTCTAGAAGAGGGTCTGGGGAATGCAGATGGTAGCAGCCAGGACTATAACTCACAGGGTTACTGGGAGAGCTTTGAACTTCATATAGACCAAGGTCAGTGCCAATGTCCCCTCTGGCTTGCAGGGGAGCAGAATGTCAATATGGCTACACAAGAGGGACTATGCTGTGAGACTATGCTTTTGTGCACTGTAAATATTTGTCATTGTAAATATTGGTTTAATAAAATGCTGAGTGGCCAGGAGCTAAACAGGAAGTAGAGGCAGGGAAACCACACTAGGAGAATTCTGGGAAGCAGAAGAGCAAGGAGGCTGACACCTTCAAGATGCAGAGGAAGCAAGACTAAAATACTGCTCTGAGAAAAAGGTACCAAGCCATGTGGCTAAACATGGATAAGAATCACAGGTTAGTTTAAGAGTTAACAAGTAATAAGCCTAAGCCATAGGACAGATAGTTAGTAATCAATGTTAAGACTCTGTGTGACTATTTGGGACTAAACGGCTGTGGGACTGGCCAAGCTGGACAGAGAAACTTCAGACTACAACTGCGCTCAGGTACTTCTGTTACCTAGAAGTTGATTTTTCTTTTCCGAATGGAAATGGTCCAAAGATGCACCAGTGGTGGGGGCTCAGTCTTTTCTAGGGAGATGCTCTCCTTAGGAGGCTTAGAGCACACATCACCATTTCTTCCTCTTGAGCACCAGTTCATAGGTTTGAATCAGGACCTCCACCTGCTGCCCGACTGTCATTGAGCCAGAAGTGACATTGAGACATCCTAGCTGTCATTGCACGTTGGGAGCTGCTGAAGGTGAGCTAGGGGAAGTGCAGACATAGACACAACCAGCTCACACAAGTTTCAACTGCACACCCCCAGCCTCAACCACAACAGAAGCTCAGCTCTGAAAGGCCAGGCCTGAGAAGTGCTATTTGTTTTCATTGAAATTTCATCTCTCACACTCAACAGCCGTCTAACCAGCGGCGGAATCAATTACCACGTGTCAGCCTGAAATCTGACACAAGAAAGGGAAGAAGGACACAGCCTCCCTGGGGGCGGGAGGGGGGGCAGAGGGAGGAGGGAAGGGGGAGTGGGGACTCAGGTGGGAGGCTGTGAAAAAGTCCATTAAGAGCTAATCTGCCTTCCTCTCTCCATCCTGAGCCCCCCACCACTGGTGCATCTTTGGACTTCTCTTTCACCGAGTGACCAGAAAGCCTGGGTGTTACTCGGGGAGTGTATGTAACTGAGGAGCTGAAGGTTCCTGACACTTATGTTATAAGGAGCTTTGTGGGGACAGATCTTTCAGGGCAGCCCTGCTGGTAGAGCTGAGCTGCTACATCCTTGAGTGTCCATGAAGCCTTGCTCATGCAGAGCTACACAGCCTCTGTGGATGAATCCTGCTGGCAAGATCCTATTCTGGTCTCATTTTTCTGTATTTACTTTTGTAAAGGTTTTAAGTTGACTCAGGGGATAGATCGGCACTTGCTGGGTTCAATTCCCTGACCCCACATAAAAAAGTTGGGCTTCTGCTTCCTGGAGACCTTGATAATCTCAGGGCTTTGGAGATGGAGGTTGGTGGATCCCTGGGAATCTCTGGCCACTCACTTTAGCCTGATCAGCAAGCTCCAGGGCAGATGCGATAGGTGAAGGTAGATTGGAGCTGGTAAACCCAATCCCTAGTAACTTCAAACAATCTATAACCTGGAGACCCATTTACCTGATACAATGTCTTCCAAAACCTTCCATGAGTTCATTTCCCTCAGGGATATGTCTTCCCTTCTGAGCGTGATATGTGGAACCCTCAACAATCTCATTCCAGTTTGCCATTTCAGCTTTCACGCCATAGACCTGGTTCTTCCCAGGCTGCTGGATGGCCTAAGAGTGAACCACCAGATCTCATGGCCGGGGCTTTGCTGCCCTGGAGAGAATCCTATCAAGATTTAAGGTGTTGAAATCTTGCTTACCCTTTATGTTTTCACCTAGAGTCTCTAGACCCAACAGGTATCCTTTGATATGCAGTCACCATCCAGCAGACTTGCCCAGTTTGTCACAGCTGGTACAGCTTTGGGGACACTTAGGCATTCATTTTCTTCAAAATATTTTTAGGGATGTATTATTGTGTGTATTTCTCAGTGGTTTAGTTTCATGGCCACATGTTTAATACACTGTCACCAGTAGGAGATGTATTTCCCATCTATATGCTTTAGAAGTGGGTTCTTTGTTTGGTTTGTGTCATTTATTGTCTTCTAGTCTCCGCCCCTCCCGTCCCC
>PVIH01014024.1:0-55768 GCA_004025045.1 Sigmodon hispidus | reverse complement strand
TTGTAAGATCGCCACTCTCTTCTGGAGTTACCATGTTGTCCTTTGTATTATTATGTAATTTCTTGCACTGATGTTTGCCCATGGCTTCAGTGGTTCACGATTAGATGGGTCCTGGTCAGTTGTGGCACTTGGGTTTGTGTGTCTCCTGTCACCTCTCTGGTCAGGGTTTGATTCTGTCTTTCAGAGACCCCTGCAGTTGTTGGTTCGCTCAGTTCGAGGTCGCAGTGGGGAGCCCTACAGATTCCCTCAGCAGGAGCTGTGGGTGTGACCAGGGGCACAGTTCACCTGCCCCTGCTCCAGAGTGTGCTGGGACTCCGCAGAGAGCACCCAGTCTCGGGAGCGGAACCGGAAGCAATGGGAGCTAACTCTCCCTCCCAGGCCAGGATACAGGCGCTGAGGCCTGCCGATCCCTCCTCACCTCTGGTCAGGGTCCAAATCTGCCCCTCAGAGACCCCTGCAGTTGGTTCGCTCAGTTCACTCAGTTCGAGGTCGTAGTGGGGAGCCCTGCAGATTCCCTCAGCAGGAGCTGTGGGTGTGGCCAGGGGCACAGTTCAGCTGCCCCTGCTCCAGAGTGCGCTGGGACTCAGCAGAGAGCACCCAGTCTCGGGAGCGAAACCGGAAGCAATCTACTGGTGAATTTTAAACCAATAGGAAGCTCATCTAAATCTGTGCAATTACATTAGTTTTTATTTTTACAGTTTGATCTTTAAGTCTCCATAAAATGGTCACACTGGCAGTTTCATCTTCATTACTGGCATATATATTAATATGATCATTAAATTTGTTTGCAAAATTTCAGGACATTTATTTATTGAACAATTTTAACAAGCCATTGGACCTTTTTTGAGACAGCACCTGTCTTGCCTTATCATAGGATATTTGTTTGCTGATGCTGTGGGTTAAAACTATCAACTTGACACAACACAGACTCATTGAGAAGAGACTAACAGTGCAGAGATTACCTGGGTCAGACAGAGTTATATGCATGTCTATCAAGAACCATTGCCATTGTTAATTGATACAGGGGGTTCAGCCCACTGAAGGCAGTCACACTGCAAGGCAAGTGATTCTGAACTGTGTAAGAAAACTAGCTAACTTTAGGTCAGTCTGAGAGTCAGCAAGCAGCCTACCTTCCTGTTTCTGCTTCAAGTTCCCGTTTGAGATCATGCCCTGACTTTCTCCACCTGCAGGTGAGAGAGGAGTCAAAGCCTTTCCTCCCTAGACTTGCTTTTGGTCAGTGTTTTCTCACAACAACATGATGAAACAATAGTTTGCACCCATTGCCTGGCCTCTCTGAGATGCTCCTGAAACATGCAGATTCCTAGACTTGTGCTGCAAGCCTACTCTCTATACTGGGTTCCAAGTGAGATATTCTGGATGCCATACAATGCAAAATAAAAACTCTCTAAGGTATGAGGTAAATAGGCCAGTTCAGAATGAGGTAGGACACCCTTGGAGCGGGGAGCAAACTACTGAAGTTAAAGGGATGGTGTGAAAACGAGCCTGAACTGCAGGAGAAGCCTGTAGAAAACCAGGATCATAAGACAACGATCTGCACTCTCTTAGGATGTGCTCCAGTTCCAGTTTCCTCCAGTATAGCTGTAACTGGAAGGAACATGTACGTGATCTAGGAGCAGACTACACAGTCTTTTAGACATTGCTCTGTAGCTCTAGACTACATTCTAGAATTCATTCACAGTGAATTAAAAATGGATGGCATCAGACTAAAAACAGTAAAGAGAAAACCGTAAAAAGGAACTGAGAATAACAACAAAAATGGGCACTGGGTCTCAAAATGCAATGGAGAAAATGAAAATACGTGGAAAGGCTGATGGAGTCAGCTGACATTGCAAAACTTTGTGTCTTCATTCCTGTACCCATTCTAGTATCTCCAACACAACATGCAAGGTGTACATTCCCTTTTTGATGTGGCACACATCCGCATTGCCTCCATGCTTCTGTCTTCTTTATTCATATCCTGTTCCTTCTAGGGCTGAAATGAGAAGATGAGAGAGAGCAAACAGAAAAAACGAATTTTGCTAATATTCCTTTAGCTAGTCAAGAATATTGCAGTTCTGCCCTTTGAAATGGAGCACATTGTTATTTAATCTTATTCACATCAACTTCTGGGTCAGAACATTTAAAAAATGACATTAGCTGGTAGAAATTTTCTTGTTTCATAATATTTGATATAACTTAAAAATATTTGATGTAACTTAATTTTAGGCATGATTTTTAGCACATCCAGCTGCAAATGTAACAGAGTCGAGATACTAATTCAACAATAAATGATGATATTTTCTTCACTCAGATTGTAGTACTGTTTGAAATAAAGGCCTTTAACTGAAACTGGACCTTTAAGCAATTCCCATTGACTTTCTCCAACCAATTAAAGTCATATTATAGTCTTTATTTTGAGATACAAGATAGTTGTGGCAGACAACCCTTTTATTGATGCCATCTTCCAAATTGTTTTTTGTCTTCTAGAATTTCAATCCATGACTTTTTCCAGACCATTTTTTCAAAAAGAGATATTTAAAAGAGAAGGTATGCATGAGTTTTGTTGTGAGTCTATACCTCACTCAATCGTTTCTTAATCACAGAATCCCAATGCTGTAGAGGAAGATAAGAGAAAATATCCCAGCTATAAAATTCTGTTTCCCAGGATTTATCAGGAGAGAAGTGATCATGGAGCATGGAGCTAGTTAATGAACAGACATCATTAGCAAGCCTTCTGGGGAAAGTTGCATTAGATAGAATTAGCTCAGTTAGGCATCCAGGTTTTATCTTTTAATTTTGATCTTTTTTCTCCATCCAAGGACATTAAAGATGGCTGATGCCTAGAGATGTGACCACCAGCTATGATGATGAAGCTAAAACACATGCCTTATACATGATCAACAAAAAACTGTATCATCAGTCTGAACTGCCATAAAAATATTTCTAGTTTGATGAGGACAAGAATAACAATTTCTCACTAGCTGAATCCATTCTCTACATAATTATTAGGAAAAGCCTGTGTGGTCAATTGTGGAGTTAATTTTTTTTAATTACTTGGGTTTGGCCCAGGACCTCGTGTCAGTGAGCTCCAGCCCTCACTAGCCCTCCTAGGAAGTGCCCAGAGCATCGGCTAAAGTCAGCCTTTTAAGCAGTGTCTTTAGAGATGATGGGTGAAGAGGGACAAAGGTCACCACACTGTACTTACACTGCTATAAGATTAAAACTAAAGCCACAATGAGATATCACCCCACTTTCAGTGAGGTACAGAAGAATCTGAACCCTTGGCACACTCACTTGCTTTTGGAGAGAATGTGAAACAGTACAATCACTAACAAAAACAGTATGGCAGTTCCTCAAAAATCTAAAAGTGGAATGACATATGATCCAGCAGATCCACTTCCTGGTAGAGATCCAAAACAACTGAAAGCAGAAGAGGTATTTTGAGGAGATATTTCTATAATCAAATCAATACCAGGGTATTAACAAGTACTAAAATATGGAAGATACTCAAGTTTCCATGGAAAGATGAATCAACACAATACCACAGTATGACAGCAGAATATTTGTCAGCCCTGAAGATGAAGTCAATTCTGAAACATGCTGGAGATTGCAGAAAGCTATAGGGAATTATTCTAGATTCTCTAAATAAATAAAGCAGTCATAAAATGTTGGATAATTTTATTCATGTGACTATATAAAGACATCAAATTAATGGAAGCAGAAAGTAGAATGAGAGGTTGAGAGAAGGACAATGAAAGTTGCAAGGTAAGAAATTCTTGAAATCAGTTACATCACAGTGTGAATGTACTTAACAGTATCTTTTGCAAAAATCTATATGATAAAACATGGTTAACCTGATCACTTTTATCTGGCATGTATTTTCCTACCAATAATAAATACTTTGATCTCATTAGCTATAAGCATATAAAGTAGTTGTTTAATACCAAGTTCCAGGTTCTCATATCCACAAAATGATTAATCTAAAAATTACTACACTTCATAGCCACTACTTGCTATTTTAAAGCAACTGTAATGAACCGCATGTGTGAGCCTGCACACAGGCCGTAAGGCTGGGTAGCTCAGTAGTAAAATATCTGCTTACTATGCACAAAGCTCTGGGTTCAATATCTGGGATTCAAAAGCAAACAAATAAAAACTAGAGTTAGACATTTGTAACTTATTTAAAATAAAATTTGGAAAGTTATAAAATTTGACTTGCTGATCCTTAAATTAAAAAAAAAAAAACTCTAAACCATTATTCATTTGCTTACAATTTTGACATAATCTTGCCTAGAGAGGAGATATGACAAATTATTTAAGTTTATGAGTCCTTCCCAGCTGGAATAAAGTGTAAGAAATCTTTTGTATATTTAAAATATTCCAATTAAAACATAAGAATAGGATCTACTTTACAACAAAGGACATTCAAAAAACAAAACAGGGCATTTTAAAACTTCATTTAAACTTTGAGACTTCATCTCGGCTCAGAAGATTAAGATTTTTATTACCTAAATTTATTCTCACACAGCACCATTATAATCACTAAATGCACATAGGCCACTCTGCACCTAAGAGGAATGCGAAATGATTTATTCCATGAAACACGTTTCCTATTATAAAGGACCCATTAATCAGTTCTTTCACATATAATGAAAACTGCTATCACAAATTCTTCATTCATAGTACCCTGAAGTGACTAACTTTGAATTGCATTTTCCCCAAAAAAGAAAATGCTAAAGTATAATTATGTCTCTGAAGTGTGTACAGTTCATAGCCAACCTGTACCAAGGGGTTATTGGTTCTTGGAACTTATTGATCAAATTTTATAATTTACTGATTTTAGAATCCTTGGCTATTTTACTGACTTAAAATCCTTCACTGTTTGCTTGTTTGTTCTATCTGCACAGGGGAATTACATTGAAAAAAAAAAAAAAAACTTGAAGGTTATCCAGTATCCCCCTCTCATCTGCAGAAATAAGCCTGGGAGGAAATGTTCTGAAGTCACTTAAATTGCTGGGGAAATACCATAAGAGATAAAATGTGTAATTACATAAATGAATGGTCAATAGTCAATGAGTTCCATTTTATCCAAAAGAATGATGTAGCAGGTCCACTTCTTTGAATTCAATAGGAATTCATGCTAAACAGTTTTATTAATGTCCTTTAAAGATAATATTGCATGTGGCTTTTATAGCAAGTGGTTCTTTAAGTAAAGATTGGTATTGTATGAGATGTACTGCCATTAAGACTCTCCCTGGCAACATTTCCTTCTATCCCACAATTCCAGTCAGAAATAAAGAATTAAAACAAATATACATAAAAGATTCACAATATATCTTTTTTCGGGCTATATATACTGGCCTTGGCTTTCTGTCTACCTATCCAGGACAACCAAGGACCTATTGCAGTCTTTCAGTATTTACTGATCCACAACATATATTGTGCCAGAAATGAGTGAGGCATGAATTCTCAGAGAAAAATCCTATCTGCAGTAGGGGAAATAATGTTCAGATCCTAATGTGAAAATCCAACATCTGAAGAGGTCTGGGGAGTCTAAAGAATGAAGAAGTCACAGGAAGAAAAACCAGTAAGCAAAGACTCCACTTCGGAAGTATGAGATTTAGGGGGCATTTTTCAGAACACAGCATTCTAAGGAAAACTAGACACATGCGAGTAAAAGGAGAGCTTGCTGTCTCTCTCTGTGTCTCTCTGCCTCCCTCCCTCTGTCTCGTGTGTGTGTGTGTGTGTGTGTGTGTGTAACTGACTGGAACAAATGGGGTACATCCACAGACGTATACACAGATAGAAAGCAAGGGCTCTGTGCTCCCCACGAACTGTTTTTCCTGCTTCTCTCTTACATATCACTCTTATCATTTCTGATCAGCTGTAATCTTTTAAAGCAGCACTGTTCAATCTTGTAAGTGCACAGGCCTTCTAAGAGTAAGGCACATACTTCTGCATCCATCTTCAAAGGTGAGCATGTCTTCAGCGGATGGGAACTTGACAAGACTGAGATGTAGGCTCTTATATTCACCGGAGACCACTGGATCCTAAGTGCAGAGAAGGTCCAGCCAGAGAACAGCGAAAGCCTGACATCCACTGGTAGACCACAGCTCTCCCAGCATTGCACATGAGTCGCCAAGGGCCACCCCCTTTCCCGGGTGAGTCTACCCAGAAAGTTCGCATTGGATTCCTCCACCCTTACAAAGTGAATCCCCCCAGGGGTTCTTGACTATGGACTGGGGCAGCTCCAGCTGGTCTCAGATTGGTATGGCAGGACGGGCTACGCACCCCAGGCCTTCAATCCTTGAACCCTTCCGAAATCTGGCATCAGCCCGCAGGGGCTCGCCATCCCGATTGCCCTAGACCTCGCCAGGCCACGCATGCGCACGATCCCGGCCAGCTCAGTAACGGCCTGCAGCTCCCCCCACCGGAAGTGGACCTCTGTGGACCGCGGACCTTAGCGTGGCGGCTCGCGCTTCCCTGGGCGCGCCATGGCACGGGCCGGAGCCTCGAAGGGGCTGCGACTGCTCCTGCGCTCTGTCGTGCTGTGGCTCACCCTCCTCGGTGCCAGCTCGGCGGCTGCGTCCAAGGCGGTGACCGCACACTTGGCTGCGAAGTGGCCTGAGACCCCGCTGCTGCTGGAGGCCAGGTGGGTGTCCTGGGGGCCTGGGCCCAGCGGAGCGCCGAGGCCGGGGCATGGCAGCGGGAAGATCAACCCTGGCTTCTCCTTAGAGATCCCCTCCGGCCAGCTGCTGCACCGATCCCGCTACCCCGAGGACCACTAGAGGGTGTGGTCCCCTCCCACCCCAGCATCCCTCAGATCTGGAGTCCCTTGGCATCTCTGATCAGGTGGCTTCTGGCGCCTTCGGTGTCCCCAGGTACCTGGAGCATCACTGCACTACTGCACTACTGCTCCAGGCAGTCTCTCTGGACACATCTGCCACTCGCCCTCCCCGCTTTCCTGAGCGCTTACGATTTTAAAAACTTCTGTGTCTCAATTCGTGTTCCTGCGCGCCTTAAACTGTCGTAGAAAACAGACTGTGGCGTTTAATGGAAGGGCTCTAAAGACTTGGTCAGCGGATTGCATTTGAAGCACCCAGTTTTCTAGTTACATTTTTTACTTGTCTCATTCCCAAGTTTGGGGTGCTGAAGCAGCTTTTCAACGATACCAGCCCCACACACACACACACACACACGCACGCACACGTACAGGAGATACACATCTCGTCTAAGGGGATTTGTTACTCATCCTGTGTAGTTACGGTGCAGAAAGCAGACATATATACTAGATTTTGCTCTTTCATACTTCAGTAAACAGATGTAGAAATGCTGCCTCTTGTGGCTCATGGTGGTATATCTGTGTAATCCCTGCTCAATAGGAGGATGATAAACTCGAGAGTTTGTGGCCAGCCTGAGGCTACAAAAGGATTTTTGTCTCATTTTTTTCATTTTTATTGAGCATAACGTTTTGAAACTTTTTCTGTATTTCAAAACAACATCCTATAGGTCTAAAACAAAACCTCATTCTACTGTAATAATTTATTACATTCTATTTATCTTATGCTGCACAACAATTTTTATCGAATAAATTATTATAGCTACCACTTATCCACAATATCTTCTAGCAGTGCCTGGACTTGATCCCATACTTAGTTCCCATCAGCCAAATTTCTTTATTAAACTGTTAGTTTCATTGTTTGTGGTTCACTTTATGCGAGTCCCAGATTATCACTTGTATAGCATGTTCCTTAAAACCCTTCACAACCTAGTCTGGGTCAAATTTTCCACCCATATTACTTGTGGTGTGTTGAATAGGATTACCACAAAAATATGTCCATATCCTAACCACCCCCACATCTGCAAATGGAACTTTGTTTAGATCAAAAGTCTTTGCAAGTCTAATTGAGAATATTATGGCATTTTAAATTATCTTGGTGAGTCCCAAGTCCATTGTCAGAAGACAAAAATAAAAATACTTAAGCAGAAGGCTGTGCAGAGATAGAGGCAGAGAATGGAGTTAAATGACCTTAAGTCACAGAATACCTGAAGCTGCTGAAATTGACAGAGCCAAGGAATCTGTTCTGGAGCCTTTGGAAGGAGTACTTCCCTACCAGGACCTTGATTCTAGACTTCTGGCTTCTAGAATCATGATAAAAATCATTGTTTGAAACCATGGTGTTTTAGCAATTTATTACAAGAGCAATAGGAAAAATAGGTATAATCGAGTTCTGTCTTACAGATGGATCCTAATTTTACCTATGGCTACACAGTGCAGGTTGAGCATCCCAAATCTGAATCCTAAATGGTCTAAAACCCTAAACTTGTTAGGGTCAACATAACTCCAAAGTAAAAAATTCTACACCTGACTTCATGGGACAGAAGTAAGACACAAGAGAACTAAAAAGTATTGTATAATGTTATCTTCGAGTTATGTGTACATAAAACAAGTGAATTACATATTTAAACTTTTATATCTTCACCAAAATAAGCATTTTGCATATGCAAATATTCAAAAATCTAAAAAAGTGTGAACTGCTTATGACCCCAGGCATATTCAAGGTGTGCATTGCTACTTGGCCAAGCCAAATGAGCATCAGATGTTGTTCCTTATATAAAATTTTGTACCATCCTCAACTTCTTGTCATATCCTATTTTGACATTTCACTTTTAAATCTTGTATTTTTATTTTTAAGTTTCCAAAATGAACATTTTAAGGTGTTTTTTCACTCTCTTCTATACTGAGCTAAATAATACTTCATTATATCCGAAAAGTCTTATATGACTTTGACTCTTTTTTTTTTTTTTTTTGAAAAGTTGAAGATTATTTGGGCTTTAAGCCCAAAGACCTTGTACAGTGTAACAATTTTCTATTTATTTGTATTAGGATTTTGTTTTAAGTAATATTGTCTATGTGAAAAAGCAATTAGATAAAATTCCTATTTTGGCTTTATAATTACCTGGTTTTTATTTTTATATAATAATATTTTTATTCTTTGATAATTTCACATATCTATACAGTAAGTGTTGACCATATCTGTTCCTCATTCCTCCTCCTGAGTCCTCCTACAGTCCCCTGTCCATGTCCTCTCATTACAAAAAAAAAAAAAAAAGAAAAAAAGGCCACTGGGTATAATTAGTGGTGCTAATACATGCCTGGGTGTTCAGCCATCAGCCTGAGCAAACTACCAGGAGCTATACCCTTAAATAAAGCTGATTTTCCTTCCTCCAGAAGCCATCAGTTATCTGGTAATAACTTCTCAGATTCCTCTCCATGTTGGAAAGTTGGCCAGCTTGCTGTAGTACAGGTTTTATGCAGACAGCCACAGATCCTGTGAGTTTATGAATTCAGTGTTTTCTGTCCAGAAGTGAGTTTCACATCATTACTCCCCTCCTCTGGCTCTTCTTGTTTCCTTCTCCTGCTTTGCCTTGTTCCCTGAGCTTTAAGAGAAGTGTAATGATGAAGTCCATCAAGGAATGAGCACCCAGACACTTACTCTCTATACTTTGACCAGTTTTGAGTCACTGTATTAACGTCCACTCACTGCACAGCATGGCTCTGAGGGCTGCAGTAATCTGTGATGTAAAAACGAGTTCAGAAGGCAGGATGATGCTATGCCCATTTAGGAAAGCAAGGGTGGGTTCTCGCCTAGGGCCTGAAACACACACACACACACCCAAGTCCCACGTTCTTTGCAAGGTTTATAGTGTCAGCATGAATTTTCTCCTGTGGAGTGGCTCTTAAATCCAGACAGAACATAGTTTATCACCTCCTGGCATTCAAGCCACTGTTGGAACAATGGGCATCCTTTTCCAGATGCTTATACTATAATGTGAAGAGCTCACCAATGGGAAAGACTTCTGAGTTTTCTCCCCAAAGAGCCTACAGTTTGATTTCTCCATGTCTTGTGGTCCAAGTCTTCGGTATCTTCAGCAGTCAGGTCCTAATATGGCTTTTATATGGTATTTATAGGACCAGTTTTGCTGATGAGTAGTAGAAGATTTTTTCATTTACTATTTACATTTAATGCTCTTATTTTATGACCTAGTGGTGTTTTATGTTGAGAGAAAAACAAAGTACATATTTCTAAGTTGTCAATAGTGATAAGGAAAGCCAGAGTAATACACAGGGTAATCTTTTTATCCTGCTCACACTCACACACAATTACCTCAGCTAAGAATTTCAATTTATTTTTATATTGTGCTATAATAAATGGGTATCAATTAATTTAACATTAATATTGGAGTTTTGTCAAAAATATTATTTTGATCTGCAGTGTAGTTTATAGTATCTAAACTAATTTTTTTATTTATTCATGAATTATTGTTTTAACAGTGAATTTATGGCAGAAGAAAGTAATGAAAAGTTTTGGCAGTTTGTGGAAACAGTAAGAGAATTGGCAATTTATAAGCAAACTGGTAAGTTATATACAAATTTTAGCTTATGAAATTTATACTTGTGTGCATGCATTAGATATGTTTAAATGGTAGTCATTAAATATGAATGCTATTTGTGTTAGTAATTCTGAACGTTACATGTGAAGATTGGGCATGTAGGGTTGGTAGGGTTCTCATCTAGCATGCAAGAAGACCTGGTTTGGATCATCAACATTACCAAAGAAACAGACACGATGGTCTGGGTTTGTTCTTATTATCTCATCATTTATGATGGAGAAGGATGAGAAGTTCAGTGTCATCCTTGGCGATATACTGAGTCAAATGTTAACCTAGGCTGCATGAGACCTTGTATCAAAATAAAGAAAGAAAAGCCCTCTTTAAACTTGAAAAAATTATTTAATGGAGACCATGCTGCTTGTTTTTATGTCAGCTTGACACAGCCAGAGTCATTTTACAGAGGGAACCATCATAGATTAACCCATGTGCAAGCATGGGGTGCACTTCCTTAGTAAGCGACTGTACTGGATGGGAGGGCCCAGCCCATTCTGGGCCATGCCAGCCTTGGGGCCTGGGGTTAAATGGAAGCAGGCTGGGGTTGGACTTGGAACTTGAGGCCGAACTGGCTGACACATAAAATTCAGGCTAGCCAAGGTTATGTTAGAGAGACCCTGACTCAAAAGCAGAGAGGAAGGAGGGAGGGAGGGAGAGAGACAGAGAGAGGATGAGAGGAAAGGCGGAGAGAGAGAGAAGAGAGGAGGAGAGAGGGACAGAGAGCCTGCTTTGGGGAGCAAGCCTACAAGCAGCTCTCTTCCATGCTCTGTTGATGGTCTTTCTGCCATCGGGACTTGTAAACTGCAATAGACCCCTTTCCTCCACAAATCACCTTGGCCCGTTGTGCCTTATCACAATAATAGAAACCCTAACTAAAAACCGTTTAAGCATTCATTTCTAAGATACAAAATTTGTAGGAAAACTCAAATAGTAATTATTGTATATTAAAAGAAAAAAATCAAAATTGTTGAGTTATTTAACCTAAATTTTTTTGAAATAGTATTAGTTTTGCATGTAGGATTTTTTTTTCTTGTTTCAGTAGACTTTATTCTAAGACTAGTGCAGCAGTGCCGAGGTTTCTCATCTCTCCTCATTCACATGAAGAGCCTCCTTCGTTCAGAGCCTGTACCTGAGTCGGTTAACCTTTAATGACGTCATCATCATTTAAGATTTATTGCTTGCACACTTCCTGTTGAGCACTCTGTGGGTGTGAGCAAATGGTTATTGGCCTGGCTTCATTTTTATTGCCTGTGTGTTTTTGCTTTTAAACTGTTAAAAATATTTCTATCTTTACCCTTATCTTAAAAAAGTCATGTGTTGTCATCTCACTATCTATACAATAGTAATTCCTATTTTATAGATGCCAAAAGTGTGTATCTAGTAACACTCACATTATTGTATTTTTAGAGATTATCAAAATATTGAAGTTATTAAAGATAGGTTTAGCAACAGACACTCTGGGGCTAATTGTTCTAAAGGAGAGGTTTTTTTAAAAGCTTTATTATTTTATTATGTACAGGGCTCTGCCTGCACGTCCACCACAGGTCAGAAGAGAGCACCAGACTCATTATGATGGTTGTGAGCCACCATGTGGTTGCTAGGAATTGAACTCAGGACCTCTGGAAGAACATTGAGTGCTCTTATCCTCTGAGCCATTTCTCAGCCCAGGGAAAGATTTTTTTTTTTATTCTTGTGAAACAAAATAGATGACAAGAATGTAGATGTCCATAAAGATGAAATCTTTAACCATCTAGATACAAAAAACTTTTTTAATCTAGATAAAACTTTTTTATTTTATTTTACTCAAATAAAAGTAGATGATAATTCATGTATGTGTTCATTTGCTGCAGTCTGTTTGACTCAAGCAACTTAAAAATTTAGCAATTTCGTATTTAATTAGATAGATTCTAAAAATAAAGAATTCAGATATACCTTTGATTGTATTTTAAATAAAACATTTCTAAAACAGATGATGTATGTATTCAATATTTTATAATACATGGAGACAGCAAGATAGCTGTGCATTCTCTAAGGAGATATGAGTTTCAACAGGGTGTCTCTGGTGTGAGGACACAGAAGGCACCCAGTCAGTTTAGAGCAGAGCTTCTTAAACATTTTCTTCTTGTGATCTTTTTTCACTCAGGAAATTTTTACATGATGCCAAGCAAATAGGAATATAAAGTAGGTATCGAAACAAAGAACCAAATGTTTAAATCATAATGAAACTGATTTCAAAACAAATTAGGCATACAAATACTTTTACCATTTATTAAAGATAAAAGCAAATTTGAAATGGAATTTGTTGCTTAGATGCGAAAGAAAGGCAGTTAGAAGGCATGGGCTGGGGAGACATTGTCTCCTGAGCGTGAGAACTGAGTGAGAATAAAAAGCCTGTCCCATGAGCATGCATGCAGTCTCCAGGACAGGAGGATCCCTGGGCTGCTACTTCTCCAGCCCAGCCTATCAGTGAGAGACCCTGCTTCAAAAATGCAGGTGGAAGGTTCCTGAGAAATAACACTTGAGGCTGTTCTCTAGCCACCACATGAGTGCACATATGTGCACACATGTCCATGCACACACAGACATAGGAGCATACTGTATTCCATAACTAATCCATTACATTTCTATGTGCATAAAATGTATGTTAAAACACTTCAATTCAGAACATTTAGTGTCAAAAATTTGAGCTATTTCAGGAAGCAGTGATTGGTATTCCCTAGCATAAAAGCATGCTCAGTTATACAGGCTAAAGTGTGTGTGTTGCGGAAATGAGGTGAGGGTTACATGTTTGAGGACGTTAACCTATGAGGAGAATGAGTCAATAGCTGATTACACTGGCCAAACATAAGTGTCTGCTTCATATATATTAGGTTCCAATAGACGAAACTTGAGTAAGATGTAAGGGAAGATGAAGAGAAAATTGAAAATGTAAAATAATGACTTGTCATTTATTTGGTGAGCATAAATTTAATTGTTTTAATAGCATAAAATATCCTTGCTCCTTTATTCCATAATGGAGATGATTTTGTTAGTTAGAAAGTACAGACCTCCACATTCAATTTGTTAAAATGTTATTCGTTGGTGATTTTGTACACGTATATGATGAATATTAACTATTCCCACTCTCTTTGCTCTCTCTCATTTCCTT
Organism: Sigmodon hispidus; assembly: GCA_004025045.1. Taxonomy (NCBI): domain Eukaryota; kingdom Metazoa; phylum Chordata; class Mammalia; order Rodentia; family Cricetidae; genus Sigmodon; species Sigmodon hispidus. Next base: position 42,171 of record PVIH01014024.1, on the reverse strand, counting down.
ACACTGCTGCCTGGCAAACCTTTTCTTCCCAAGCCGCTCCTGCTTCCATATCTTTTTCTGTATGTGACCTTTGGATGGGAGGTCGGTTACTACAACATGGATGTAGCGAGAAGGGCACACAGTTATAACATTCTTTGCCCACTTATCTCCATTAGCCTAGGCTAGGCTGCTCAGCTTTATACTACCCTTCTCTTCTGGCTCCCCTACCCCGAAAATTAAATGGCCTCTGTATCCCAAAGAGTTTTAAAACTTGATTCAAAGAGCCAGTCTTCTATTTCATATCTAGAACTCAGCTTAGAGTAAGGGAGCAGTTTCTCAGTGAGTTCCATCTCTAGACAAAAGTGATACTTGATGATGAAAGTCAGGTTTTGTTCGATTGTGTTTCCTGGTATATTGTAGGCATGTTAAATACACTTTGTCACTGTATCCAGCTTAGTGTACTTTATATCTGATGAGTCATATTATGCTTGCTTTACTGTTCTTCACTCCCCTTAATCTACAACTCATCCTGTACAATGCCCCACAATATTGGAATATATTGAAATACTTATAGATTTCAAATAAATTTTAATGGCATGATTATTTTTAACCTTATTTTTTGTTGATTACTCAGAAAGCAGTGAAATAGACAAAATATTTTTTTTCTTTAGCAGCTTACTCAAACTTTATATATGATTTGACATTGATTTAATTAACACTATAGGTGGGATATGCTATTATATTGTATATGAAATACTAACATCTTTTTCTCTTTGTAGAATCAGATTATTCTTACTACAACCTAATCCTGAAGAAAGCTGGACAGTTTTTAGACAATATACACATCAATCTCTTAAAGTTTGCTTTCTCTATACGGGCATACTCTCCAACTATTCAGATGTTTCAACAGGTAAAAATACTCAAGAAGTACTTAATGAGAACACATACTATAATATATGTATTATAAATACATATAATGTACTATAATATATGTATTCAAAGTGAACATATTGACTTAAAGTGTTACATAAATATATATTTCCATAACCTGTTGATGGTTATACTAAATTGCTGTTATTGATTGTAATTGAATCCTAACTATCTGAAGTTAGGAACACATGAAGATACATCACCGATGTATAATAAAAATTTTATAGAATTTTTCTCAAAAACTTGCATGCATCTATCTCCTAAGATAAAGTTGATTTATACTCACAAAATATTTTACATTAATTATAAAAGTAACATAATAGTAAGTAGATGAGTTATTTTTACCAAAGTAACAGTTAAAATTGAAGATTGTCTTGTATGGATGAGCACTTTTGACAGCATCGTCTTTGGGATTGTAGGTTGCTGCTGCTGAGCCCCCACCAGAGGAATGCAGTGCGTTTGTGGATATCCATGGGAAATGCACCTGTAAAATTAGTGAGGTTAAAAAACTGCTGAATAAGGCTGCTTCAAGGTAAAGTAATATAATAGAGATGTACTTTGTGGAGAAGAGAATTGGAATAGAAATTTTAATATTCAAAGATATTCAAAGATGTATGTTCCTGTTTCCATCTGTGTTTTCATGGAGCTTTTAGCCCATTTTTAAGGATAAGAAAAAAAACCATATTTGTAAGTAATTTCCAGCAAAGTAGGAATGTTTGTAACTAGAAATGTGTGAGGACTGACTGGATATGTCAGACTGCATTGACTCACCCTGGGTATCTTTACCTTCTCTGAGGAATAGATGTGGGGTCGGGGTGGGGAAGAGGGGAGTGAGGGGGAACGAAAGTAGGGAGTAGGTGTGTGTAAAAAAAGTTAATAAAAACATTGGGAAAAAAAGAACTCCTTTCTTGCTCACACCTTGCACACTTATCTGATGCCTGAATTCCTGGGTAAGAACTTCTCTAAGACATTTTGTATGGAGTCTGAGCATCTCTTTCACCGGTCTTACTCTGGTTTCTCTTGGATTGTATTATAGATAATTAACTGGTCTGTACCTCAGAAACTGAAAAGGTTGAGTGAATTATAGTAACTGACTATACATAGGTAGACTTTACATGTAAAACTGCAGATAACCTGGAATAGCATCTGGGAAACGAGTTGTCAGAATTTGTGTGAAAAGTTATGCAGAGCTTCCAGACTCCTTGACTTCTGACCCTTCCTGAGGGATTTTGTTCATAGTTCTTGGTATTAAACACTGATTCTCATGAAGGTGTGCCATTCGTACTCTTTTAAATAAGTGGAGACTATTTTCAGGGAATATGAACTATAGTAAACATTTATTTGAATTAAATGTAAATTTTAATTCATTAAAATTATATTATTAAAATTACTGTTATTTTATTGGCAATACACCTTACTGGAAATTAAAGACTTTTTAATCATTGATTTTGGAAACAGATTTCTTCCTTTTTATTGCTATTTTCCTATTTCTATAGTTATATGTACATAACAGAAAGAATAAAGTATTATGGTATATGTCTGATATGCTGTTGACTCTCACTGCTTTTGAAATTTTGTATTGTTTTCATTTTAGGCCCAGGCCTTACCTATTTGAAAAAGATCATAAATTTCCCACAGACAATGAGAACTTACCAGTGATTATTCTCTATGCAGAAATTGGTACGAGAGAATTTGCTGAATTTCACAGAGTATTGTCTAAGAAATCTAAAAATGGTAAAATTCTGTATGTTCTCCGCCACTATATTAAGGTACATGCTTTTTGTTGTTACTGGTTTGTTTGCTTGTTTTATTCTTTTCTTTTCTGACCCAGACTAGAGGTTGACCTGGTTTCTGAGATCGTTCTGCTCCTGCAAGAAGTGTTCTGCTTCAAGATTTGTAGCTTCTTTTCTTTCTCTTCTTTAGGGTTTAGTTTTCTTGTGCATACTAGTTTCTTTTTGCCTGGAACTGGAACTACAGACAGCTGTCAGCTGCCATGTGGGTGCTGGGAATTGAACCCCGGTCCTCTGGAAGAGCAGACGGTGCTCTTAACTGCTGAACCATCTCTCTAGCCCCCGCATACTAGTTTCTTAAGTGATCCTTAGGCTTCTATATTTAGATCTTTTTCTTTGTTATTGTTATAACCATTTATGGTTATGTATTTCCAGGAACTGTTGTAGTTATCTAAAGCATTTTAGAACATCATATTCTAGGGAGACATGAACAGAGCCTGGCCTGCTCCAACCATTTTCTCCATGTCCCAGGATACTAAATCCTAAGAGAATATTGCAGTTATTCTAAGAATTACATTAAAAAAGAAAATAAAAAAAAAACCTCAGGGAATAGCTGTGCCATAGAGGCCATCAGCAGGCTTGTCTGTCCCATTAATCACACATTACTAAAGTGTTTTCCAATACTTCTTATTATTATCATTGTAAAAAATTTATTGTATGAGTTTAGTTAAATCAAAGCTATTTACTACTAATAAGGAAATCTTAAATAATTTTATTTTTTTGTAAGCTGGAATATTAAGAAATAGCCCACAAGAAGATTAAAAACAAATAGCAAACACATAAGTTTATTGAATATATATGTTTTGTAAATATTAACATATTTACATCATTACTTCTTCATGTCTCCTTATGCCAATATTATTTACAAGGCAGTAAGGTAGAAACAGCCCCTTTTCAGAAGCTGACATTTCGTTAACAGGACGTGAGTACCCTAAGAGCCTGTTGTATTATATGACAATAAAGTTCTCAGTGGAAACACGAAGCTTTGAGGATCAGATGAAGAGACTAGTGTGTGCCTACACAGCCTTGTACAGCTGCTTTCCCTTAAACTTGTAATTTTCAACCATTTTCCTTCCTTTCTTTGCCAGAATAGATACATATTCAGCAAGAGCAGTAGAACATTATGGGTGTAGTTGTCTATTGGGTGGAGCAGATCTAAGAAACACATTAAAAGAAAATGGATGTAAGAGATAAAAGTACATGTTTATCTTATTTTTGTTTACTGTGGTAATATAGCCCCTAGAAGATTTACCTATCTCTTGAGAATCTGTCTTAAATATTGTCTGGATAATATAACCAGAAATATACTTCTGTGGGATGATATTAACTATGAAGATGCTTTGTACCATTAAATTATGGCCTTAATGACTGGCATCTTATAAATAACAGTAGCTGTGTTATAAATGGAACCAACATGTGATTTTAATGAAAATTACTTCCTTGTACATTTTTTTCAGCAGTTGCATTTTTTTTTTTGTAAGGGAGGGAAGAAATAGAAATATGAAGATTTGTCTTGGACTTCTTGCCCTATGAGCACAAATTGAAGCTTACTAAACTGCAATTCAATTTTTTTGGTATATTTCAAAAGGAAAATGTAGATACAAATTTAATGAACATTTTTCTTTTATTATCCAGGAACCAATAACTTTTTAGTATCCATTATAGAAATTGGTTATATGGAATTGCATTTCCTTTATGAACTCTGACAAGATATGTGGCCTTATGACATCAATTTTCTAAGCCACCAGCTACAGTTTTGTTTGGAGGTAGCTGTATGAAATTAAAAACTCTTTAGAACATTTTCAACTTTTTTATATTAGTGTAATTATAAATAACTTTATTTCTACATGCTATTTTTAATTGCAATGTTCCTTGGACACTAGAAAATTAAATGTTAGTGTGAGCAGCACTTTTAGGTGCTATGTATCCAAAGCATACATGTTCTTATTTGGAAATAAACAGGCTGACAAATAAACACTCTGCTTAATTTAATTTTAAGACTAAGATAACATTTTGAAAAAAATAGAGCAAACACGTGACACACTGAGGTGGTGGCACACTACTGAGGTTGTCCTTTCCTATCCTTACACAGTCCTCTAACACGGGGCAGGGTACCGTACTGTCCTGTGCAAACCCGTGGTAAGCAAAGACACATGGCTTCTTCTAAGGGTAGAGTCTGTTCAGAGTAATTAAAACTAGTTTTCTGACCCCTGGACAAAAAGGCCAAATGATGATAGTTGCAGCATGGCAGACAGATTTCAGATGGAGCAGGTAGAAAATTCAGACATCTTTCTAAAAGTCGTGTGTTCATCTGCACTGCCTCCTGCAAAATGAAACATGACTTGCTTTGTTTACCTGAGGACTCTCCAGAGATAGATTTTATATTTTGTTCTTCCTTAGAAGGAGGCAAATTACTACTAAAATTCTGATAATATAAATACTGCAGATAGCTCAGGTATGGTCCACTATAGCTACTCATTACTTTGTGGTATTTGCAATATTTCATCAATGAGATACCTGAAATCTAAGCAAGGTTTCCAAGGCACTAAGCACAGAGAATTTTATTGTGTGTCTGTCTGTCTCTAGGATCTGCTTTTTATTATTTCCTTTTGCTTATTCTCTGCTGTCCTGGAACTAGCAAATCTTTTTAAGGTGAATGCAGGAAGTACACTTTTGTTACAACTTTACTGTATTGGAATGTCTGTTAACTCATTGTATGCTTGAGCAGAAATCTTTTCCATTAAAAAAATGCTGAACAATCATGACTTAAGTTTTTAATAAGGAGGACGTCTTCAACAAAATTGTGGTTCTTTGGTAGACTGTTGAAAGTGTAAGCGTTCCCTCAGGTAGTAATATTTATGGTCGTTAAATCTTTTTGTGTTGGGCAAGGGGCTGTAGTACTTTCCTGGTTCTAGAGTATTTGGCTAGCCCTCGCATATCCCTAGCTCAAGCCTCAGCACCTAGTCTCGCACATGTGTGTGCGTGTGTGTGTGTGTGTGTGTGTGTGTGTGTAATTTGGTATACTACCCTAATATGACATAGTAGTAAGTTGAATGCAAGATACCTAAATGACTCTTGTTTTTCAAAATAAATGTTTTGAACAGAAGCCAAGCTCAAGGAAAATGTTCTTATCTGGCTATGGAGTGGAGCTAGCAATTAAAGATACAGAATACAAAGCAGTGGATGATACACAAATTAAAAGTAAGAATTTTAATGTTTAAATAAATCTTCTGTCCTTTGAAAGTGTTACTCATGTAACTAGTGTGCTTGGTCACACCCACTCCCTTCTCTCTCCCTCCAGTGCTGCGTTCTGCTCTCCACAGCACATCTTCCTTCTAATCTCACATTCTCTTCTTTTTGAATTTGACAACTCACTGAGTCCATGCAGTTACTGCTTCTCATATGCTCATGGGCCATCCACATGTTATCCACTAGGGTATGATAGGCATCCCCCTCAAGGAACTGTGACCCACCCTCAGCAAGCCATCAGCTAGCAGTGAGACATCCTGGAGTTGTTTACTCGCATCATCTTGTGCTGGCGACTGTGTGACAGCCATGTCACATACAGAGCTCAGGGTCTCCTTGTGCTCCTCATCTCCCAGCTCTTCTGCTCTTTGTTCTTCTCCTAGTAATGTTGCTGAGCCTTGAGGTAGCACAGGTGTGGTGTAGATATTTCATTTACCAGAGCACTCAAAGAGCATTCCGTGAGTGAAGTATGTTTTGATTATATATGTCTCTCTCATCCTCCAACTCTTTCCACTCAAATTTGTGCCTTCTTTAAAAAAAAAAAAAAAAGGTGCAGTTTCTGCTCCATATATGCTTGGGTGTGTGGCCTTCTACTGGAGTGCGACCCACTTACCAGTAGTGTGCCCTTAAAACAAACTGACTCTCCCTTTCTCAGCAGCTCTCCTCAGCTGGGAGATACACAGTTCCTAGCCCATCAAAAGTCTGTTTTCCTCTTTTCTAGCCCATTTATTTCTCTGCCTTCACTTGTAAAAGTTTCTCTCACTTCATTAAAGTTGTCCATTTGTCCCTGTCTTTTCCCAAGTGTGGTATTTACCATTACTGTCATTTCCCATGTATCTACCATGTCACAAATCATAATAGACAGCAAATTGTATCCAGTGACTGAATTCAGCAAATATGTAGCCAATATAGTCAGAGCAACCTGCACTTGTTCTTACAGTCCAGAGAACCTGAATGCACACCTTCTAAGTCACAGGAGACTCTTGCCCATTTCCTGTATCTGACTTCCACACTGATGTGGGGTATCTTTCTGTTTGCTGTAAATATACTTGGTTACCATTTGCTAATAAAAAGGCTGTTTTGGCCTTTAGCAAGCCAGCTTAGGGGCAGATGAGAAGTCCATGCATGGACAAAAGACAAGAAGGGCAGAATCAAGAGAAGCTGCAAGATGTCCCCAAAAGCAAGATGTAATGAAACACAGGTAAAGCCACAGAACATGTAGAAATACATAGATTAATAGAGATGGACTGAGTTAAGTTGTAAGAGCTAGTTGGTAATAAGCCTGACATTGGCCAAACAGTTTGTAATTAATATAAGCCTCTGAATAATTATTTTATAAGTGTCTGTGGGACTGAGTAGAGATTTTTTTTGGATCTCTGACCCAGACCGGTCAGAAAACTTCTGGCAAAACAACACTATTTGGTAGAAGAAAGAAATGAGTATAAGATAACACTGTTGTTCTTTGAGGTCATGAGCATGATGTCTTTCTAAAGAGTCCTTGTATAAAAGCAATTTATTAGGGTGTGAATCTGCCATCAGCCCTGAAAGCATAAGCCAGAATTTCTTCTGGATCTTTTGTCTTATCATTTTGGTTTATAAAATAGAAAATTGCAATAAAGTAATTTATAGACATTCATTGTGCTTATGCAATATTTAACCACCTAAGCCCATTCTTAAAAATAATGCACACTTATTTAGGATTATAGTATATGCACCTGCATATATATTAACCCTTTGCATGAAAGAAAAGCAATGTAAAACAAACAGAATTCATTTAATATGGAGAATTATGTGTTCTTTTTCCTGCCTACAAATATTTATTTTTCCTTTAATGTAGCTATGACTGATACTGCTATAGAAAAGGAGACTGAAGCGGATGAAGTGCAAGGATTTCTCTTTGGGAAACTAAAGTGAGTCTGAATAGAAATGAAGTTGGTTTTTATTATTATAGTTTAGCTTTGAAAGTAGTTAATTTGATGTGACATGTTGGCTCATCTTTTCATAGACATACTGTCCTAGTTTGAGTTTCTATTCGGGGATAGAACACACTGACGAAAGCAGGATGGGGAGGAAGGGGCTTCTTTGGCTTCAGTGTCCACATTGTAGTTCATCACTGAAGGAGGTCAGGACAGGAATGCAATCAGGGAGGAACCTGGAGGCAGGAGCTGATGCAGACGCCATGGAGGGTGCTGCTCACTGGATTGCTCATGGCTTGTTCAGCCTGCTGCCTTACAGAGCCCAGGACCTACATCTGAGTTTTATGGAGGCATTTTCTCAGTTGAGTTTCCCTCCTCTAGGTGACTCTGGTTAGTGTCAAGATGACATAAAACTATCCAGTGCACATACCACTTTATAGACACAAAATTGTCTTTACTTATTAAAGTAATTATAGAAATGGCAAAAAGCTAGAGAAAGCAAACATTGAAAAAAAAAACAAAATTTTGAAAAATCATTAATTTCACACCTAGGAGATAACTGTTCTTGCAATAGTGTTTTAGCATGTATTCTTTCAATGTTTCTGCACATATTTTATAGATAAAATAAATGCCTACAGAGTATATTGTTTTGCACAGTGGAACTGTATTATATACCTGCTTTTCCAATATGAGAGAACTGTCCCTCAGAATGAGACTTTAAATTGTGTCCTCATATTTCCATTGAGTGTTCTTATGTACTCACAGGTCACATCTCCAATTTTTCATGACACAACTTTCAGAAAAAAATGTCAAGATATTTGTACTTCTTAAATTTTGATACATATTTGTAAATTTTTCTCCTAAAAATTATTAACATGTATGCACTAGTATGTGAATGTATTTGTTTCCTAGAACTGTGCTAACAACATACTATTTTTAATTTTTTTGTCAGTGAAAATGAGAAGATAACAATGAAATGATTCTTCACAATTATTTCAATGGACAAAACCATTTGTCATTTGAATTCAGAAATAGATGTTGACTGTATGTAGCAAAGATTAGCTTCTTTTCTTATATTTATTGGACTTTGAGTTTCTTTGAGTTTCTAGTAAATTGCTTATTTCTGACCTTTGCTTTTTTTCTTGCTGCATTTTTGCTAGTTTTTGAAACATTTTTCCATGTATTGAATTGTTTACTATCAAACATTATTTTCTTATACATCTCCTGCTTATCTTTCTGGGTTTGTGATACTTCCTCCAGAGGATATTCTACAAATCCATCCATTTGCCTGCAAATTTTAGGATATCATTTTTTTCTTACTGCTGTGTAGTACTTTATTGTGTAGATGTACCACAGTCTGTTAATCCATTCTTCAGTTGATGGACATCTAGGTTGTTTCCAGGTGCTTGCTATTACGAATAATGCTGCTATGAGCATAGTTGAGTCTTTGGAGTGGGAGTGAGCATCTTTAAGGTACATGCCTAAAAGTGGTATTGCTAGATCCTTAGGGAGATTGATTCCAAGTTTTCTGAGAAACTGCCATACTGCATTCCAGAGTGACTGAACAAACTTACACTTCCACCAACAATGGAGGAGTGTTCCCCTTGCTCCACAACCTCTCCAGCATAGACTGTCATCTATGTCTTTAATCTTAGCCATTTTGACAGATGTAAGGTGATATCTCAAAGTTGGTTTGATTTGCATTTCTTTGATGGCTAAAAATGTACAGCACTTTTTCAAGTGCCTTTCAGCCATTTGTAATTCTGCTGAGAATTCCCTTTTTAGTTCTGAACCCCATGTTTTGATTGGATTATTTAGGGTTTTGGACTCTAGTTTCTTGAGTTCTCTACATATCTTAGAGATCAGTCCTCTATCACTTGTAGGGTTGGTGAAGATCTTTTTCCATTCTGTAGGCTGTCATCGTTTTGTCCTATTGTCTGTGTCCTTTGCTTTGCAGAAGCTTCTCAGTTTCAGGAGGTCCCACTTATTGATTGTTGTGTCTGTGCTACTGGTGTTATATTTAGGAAGTGGTCACCTGTGCCAATACGTTGGAGGGCATTTCCCACTTTCTTTTCTATCAAGTTTAGTGTGACTGGGTTTACATTGAACTCTTTGATCCACTTAGATTTGAATTTTGTGCAGGGTGATAGGCATGGATCTATTTACATTTTTCTACACACTGCCATCCAGCTATGCCAACACCATTTGTTAAAGATTATAAGGCAGCTGATCTTGGACACCACTGCAGTCACATTGGTTTGACACAATGGATTCATTCTTTTTTCTTTCTCTCTCTTTCCCTCTCTCTCTCTCAGTAGCATAAGGGATATGTATTTTATGCTGTACTTCTCACAAAGGAGATGTTAATTAGTATATACAGTTTTTTTTTTAACAAATCTTTTCTCCATCTTAGGATTAGATCTGTTGAGTCCTTTTTTGTTAAACTCAGATGCAAAAGTTTCAACTTTGGACTATTTAATATTTAAGTACAATATCAAGTAGGGAGATAAAACAAACATTAAAAAGACCCAGCAATACCACTTCTGGGTGTATACCCTAAAGACGCAAAGTCGCACTCCCAAAGGCATTAGCTCAACTCTGTTCATAGCAGCATTATTTGTAATAGCAAGAACCTGGAAACAACCTAGATGCCCCTCAAGTGAAGAACAGATTAACAAACTGTGCTACATCTACACAATTGAGTACTACTCAGCAGTAAGAAAAAAATGATATCCTAATATTTGCAGGCAAATGGAGAATATCCTCCTAAGCGAGGGATCACAAACCCAGAAAGATAAGCAGTGGATGTACTCACTCATTATTGGACTCTAAACAAAAAAGAAAAAAGAAAAGCATGCTGCAAACCACAACCACTGAACAGCTTGGGATCTGAAACACCTTGGACTGACACCTTGGATCTCACTCCCCCTAGAGGAACACCTGATTCAGTCTCAATGTTGGGGGGAGAAAACTGGATCTGCCAGGAGTGGAGGCTGAACTGAGCAATATTGAGACAGTGGGACCATAGGACTGCCTGCTGCCTGCCCAGGGAGGGGATGGGGAGATGTGGAGGGAGAAGAAAGAATGACCTGATGTGGTGGGAGGGGGAAGGGACGTTGAATAAGGATATACACGGATAGAAAATGTGACTTCTTTATTCATAATAAAAAAGAAAAAAAAAGACACCCAAAATTGGTGAAAAAGAGTCCCCCAGAATGTAAGAGGCAATGATTACAACAACGTTTTGAGCAAACACTCTTCCCTTTCAATTTTATATGCTCTGAAAATTTGGAACGTATGAAATAATGCACAAATTAAGCCCTCTTTCTTCAACCTTCTTCCTAAGCAGCAAATGCAAATTCTGCCTTCATTGTTATGTAGTTTTTGTTGTAAAGACCCCACGACCAGCCTCATTTGTTCCCATCTTATGAGAAACAAAGAGGACTTGTAAGCACTCTCTTAGCCTGCAACCCTCTCACTGGGAATAGGAGAGATGGACCTTGGGTGTAGGACAATAGCACAGTGGTTTTCCGTGCAGTCTGGGTGAGGTCTGAGTCACATCAGTCCCCTTTCCTTTCTTTCTTGTGCTCCCAAGCAGTCACAGATGTCTGTACTGCCAAGAGCCATATCTAGTAAGGTGCAGTTGCATCCCCAGCTCCTATGTCAACAGTGATGGAAGTGACTAAGTCTTGTGTAGTAGCAGTGCAGCCATGGTGTATGTTTGCACATTCATGATTCTAGGACCTGAAATAGAATATTTTATATGGGTGGGTTTGTATTTCTTTAAAATAAATATTCAAAATTTTTGGTTGTGAGCCTAGCCTTTAATGGCTGAGGCATCTCTCCAACCCTAAAATAAATATTTTAATAAAAGCTTTTCCTATCTGACCAAAACTTGCCTTTTCTCACTCTTTCAAATTCAGTGATTCTTGGTGTTTTCCTATTATATACTGGCTCATATATAATAAATAACTGTGAGCCTAAAAAAAAGTCTGTTTAAACAACAAAGAATACTATGACCTGATTTCATGAGCAATGCAGGAAAGATGATGTTTATATGATATGTATAGTAAAATGCCATCTTTATTTATTTTCTTTAATCCTTCAAAAGATGCTTATGTATGTTTACATTAAACACAGTTACTGTAGTATGAAGTTTCTGGCTTGTCCGGACTGTGGTCCAGTCCTTCAGTCCAACAAAAACACACAGACATTTACATTAATTGTATGCTGATTGACCTAGGGCCAAGGTATATAACTTGCTAAATCTTTACCCTTAAACTAAACCATGATTTTTATCTTGTTTAGCCATGCAGCTTGGTACCTTTTCTCAGAGCAGCATTTCAACTTCTTTCCTTTGCATCTGTTAGCATCTCATCTTGGTGTCTCTATGGTGTCTCTCTGGCATCTCTGCTCTATTCTTTCTGTTCCCAGAGCTTTCTTAGTCTGGTAGTCCTGCCCACACTTCCTGTCTGCCTTCAGCCAATCAGCATTTTATTAAACCAGTAGGTGGGACAATTATTTTCAATGGAACAGAACACAATCCCACTACAAGTTACCTTACTTGAGCTTCTTATATAGGTTAGAGGTAAACCTTTAAAGAGCTAGAACAAGCTCTGAGGCTGCACACAAAGAATCTCCATGGTGAAGATTGCTATGGGAAGCATTGTTTGTCTTTAGTTGTAAAATTGTTTTTGTTTTCAGATATAGAAACATTGCTTATAATTTTTAAGACATTGAAATGAAAAATGTAAAAGTTGGTAGTTCTACTGCATTCCTTGCATCTTTTACAAGTATTATTATAATTAAGAATCGATTTATGTAGATTTTTTTGTTTTCTGTATTTTAAAAGTAGACATATTTATCTTCCTCATTAAGTTCGTGGTTATATCTCTATTTATTACTATCTTAATTTTGAATGGTCAGCTTCTTTTTAATTATGGGAGATAATTTCAAAAGTATATTGCTTATGTAATAATTTGTGGTAAATGGTGACAAATAACATTATTTAATATTCTGATGCAGAAAAAGATATCCAGACCTTAAAGATAATCTGACGGTATTCCAGAAGTACCTGTTTGAGAGCAGCAAAGCAATGATGCCTTTGAAAGTCTGGGAGTTACAAGGTACAGTGCTGTGAATGCTTTCAACATTTTACTTTCTTAACAGACTTCTGTTTTATTAAATAATCTTCCAAACAACATGATTTATTACTTTATAAGCAGCCATAATTAACTATGAAAAGAATATAAATTCTATTACTTTATGGATATATGTTTTTAATTAAAATATCAAATTATACTTTAAAATTATATGCAAACATGATACTATCATTCTAAAAGTATAAGCCTACTTACTTTCTCAAATGCTAAATTCCACTTCAGAGATTGTGATACAGATTTAAACGGTTGGTGTAATGGCTCATGCTCATAACTTTGGCACTTCAGAGGCTGAGGCAAGAGGACTGATACAAGTTTAAGGCCAGACAGGTTGTAGAAATCATTCTAGACCAAACTGAGCTGCAAGGTCTGACTTTGTTTTCTCCTATGATAAGATGCTAACCTCCCACCCATGCTCATTAACAACAATACTAAACTTAGTGAGCCACACACAACAGAGGTCTGAAAGGATGATGGAGACAGCTTGGAAAAGGAGGGGATTAGAGACCGTAATGGATAAAATCTATTAAAGATTTACTTATGTATTTTAATTACTCTATATCCATGATACCTCCATGCCAGAGGAGTGCATCAAATCTCATAGATGGTTGTGAGCCACCATGTGGTTGTTGAGAATTGAACTCTGGTCAGGACCACATGAAGATCAGCCAGTGCTCTTAACTGCTGAGCCTTCTCTGCAGCCCCAAGAATTAAAATTCATTTATACATGGATGACAATGTCAAGAATAGTGAATTTTTAAATACAATCTTGTGTGTGTTGCAGAGATATTGGATGGGTTGTCAGGCTCCCACTAAGCTATTTCATGGTGCTTTTGCTAAATTCCAGCCTCAGACAGCTTTGTGCTTCTCTGACAGATTTCTAATGGAAATGATTAAGTGGGAGAGCAAGTAGCCTTGAGCCTAGCTACTTTTGTGCTGGCAACCAGAAGCCAAGGCTATGTGACAAGATCAAGCTGGGTTGGAATTTCACTTCTGCTGAGCTTAGAGTGTCTCTTTACTGGTTGAAATGGTTGATTAGGTGTGGGCATGAGTCATTCTAATGTGTAATTTCCATATCTTTCATGTACTTTTATAAACAAAACTATTTTATTGGAACATATATTTCACACATTCTACAATTGGCCCCTGCTGTTGTAAAGGGTTTCTGGCCTAGACTTTTGGGTAGAGACCAGAGGTTTCACTGGCAGTCTGGCAGTGTGGCAGAAACACTCGCAGTCACACAGGGAGACACAGACACTTGCATTAATTTTCTGCTTATTGACCTAGGCCCAGGCATATAACTTGCTAACTCTTTCATCTAAACTCAGCCCATCTTGTTCAGCCATGCGGCTTGGTACCTTTTCTCTTTCTTTCTTTCTTTTTCTTTTTTTTTTTTTTTTTTTTAAAGAGAGCAACAGACAAGGCTTGTTTTATTTTAATGATTGATCCACCTGAGGCCATAGGCAGCCCACTATGTACAGACATGAGGGAAGCTTTATTTCTTGGTGTCTTCCTCCTTGGACAGAGTCTTGATGATCTCCTCCTTCTTGGCCTGGAGACGCTCCTCCCTGCGCTTGCGTGCTTCCTTGGTCGTAGACCTACGAGCTTCAGCCTGGTCAGCCAGGAGCTTCTTGTGGGCCTTGTCTGCCTTCAGCTTGTGGATGTGCTCTGTGAGAATTCTTGTTTTTGAAGACATTCCCTTTGACCTTCAGATACAGGCTCAGAGCAGCATTTCAACTTCTTTCCTCTGCTTCTCCTGGCAGCTGTGGCGACTCTGTGGCATCTGTCTCTATTCTGAGATGTTCCTGAGTTTTCTTAGCCTGGTAGCCCCACCCACACTTCCTGTCTGCCTTTGGCCAATCAGCTTTCATTAAACCCACAGGCTGGACAAATATGCACAACATTACCAGCATAATCCCACTACACCCCTCTGAGCTGTAATAATGTTCAGTGGATTTTAATACATTTTTATAGTTCTGCTTGCAGTTACGCCAGGCAAATTCAGAATATTACCATCACTCCAGAAAACATATTCTCTAATAATTTCTCCCTTATTTTTCCCAATCCCTAACTATTGGTGAGGAGCTGTTTTTTTCAGCAGTTAAAAGTCAGAATTTTTGACAAAATAGCATATGTGACAAAAAAAATGCTTTACTTATATGTGAAATACTTGGCAGAGCCTTTTATATAAGCCATCCTATTTCACTTGCACATTGAGCTTCTAAAGATGAAGTCCTTCAATTTTATAAAAAATAATTTACTAGTTTGATATTAAGTGAAATATTTTTAGTCTGCAATAATTCTTATACTTCATCAAACATAGTTATGTAGCATGAATCTTAATTGGTCATAATAATAAAAAAAAACAACCAGATAAATACTGAAATATCTGAGAGACGAAAGAGCAGCCACAACCACCTCTTTCCTTTGCCAACTCTACAGTTGAAAAGGGGTGAGCTCCTGTCTCCACCATGCCTTATTCCTTTCTCTCATTGCCCAGCCATATCACTTTGTGATTTCTCCTCCCAAGCACTGGGATTAAAGGTGCACGGTACCACTGCTTGGGCTCTGTGGTTAACTAGTGGGTACTTATGCCCTCTGGTCACCAAGAAAGCTTCATTTGTTAGAGCACAAACAAAATATCACTACATTTTCTCTTTTTTATCTAAAATAAAAAGGTTATAACTAATAAAAGAAAAAGTATATACAGTAAGTGTGATAGCTATATCAATATATATAGGCAACAGTTAAATCAACAATATCTAGTGCATTGACAATTGACAAATTTAGAAAAAAATACTTCATTGTCTGTCCTATCTTGGTGGGTTCAAAGGATTGTACCTAATTTACCTTTTATCCTAATTTGCATTATCAACCCAAAACTATCTTTTTATGTCTCTCAACCTTACACACTTTATACCTTCTTAGTAACTTTCTTTTCTGAGTCTGCTAACAAGGAAAACCATAACAATCTAGTTTTCAACTTCATCAGAGACCTCAGAAGGATATAATATTTTCTGAGTAAGCAGAAAGTACAAACAAACGACTTCCCAAAAAATGTGAGAAATAACAAACAGCTGGCTGCCTGTACAGTCACCCAAGGTTCCTCTGCAACATTGGGGCATCCATCTTTGACCTATAGGCCTAGCATATTTGATAGACTTTTCTGTGAAGCAGGATATTCTGAAAGGCTATCCTACCTTGTCTTGGCAAGTTTCAACAATTCTTTCTTTTGTATCCTGCTTGTCCATTTGGACGGTATACTGTCCAGCAGTCAAGGCAAGGACACTTACTTGTCCAATGGCTGACTTTTGCCACAAAGAAAGTAAACTCCATAAGGGGTTTCTTCAATGCTTGTCATCTTCCCTGAAATAGATTGGTGCTGCCAGAGAAACAGATGTCTCATTGTCATAAAAAAATTAATAAAAATAAGTTAAATTAAAATAACAAATGCTAACAATATTCTTAAGTCATAGGCCAAACAAAATAATTACTATAAGCTTATATTATGATTAATATAAACTTAATAATAAACTTAGGATTACAGATATTCATAATGTATTGAAGGATCAAAAACCACCCACTTCACCTTTTGGGGGTGTGGGCAATGTGTTCTTA
This sequence comes from Sigmodon hispidus, assembly GCA_004025045.1. Lineage (NCBI taxonomy): Eukaryota > Metazoa > Chordata > Mammalia > Rodentia > Cricetidae > Sigmodon > Sigmodon hispidus. The sequence continues at coordinate 25,533 of PVIH01014024.1, read as the reverse complement.
AATTTACTTCCTGTTGTCTGGGGTGATGGTATCTTTAGGGATCCTGAAAAGAAAAATTTGGGTTAATTGTCAAGTCCTGGGAGAGATAGTTTTGTCATTTGTTATACAGTCTCTGCATAATGGGAAAATGCAGGGGCATTTTTGGGTTTAGAGAAGGAGAGAGTTGCACTCCAACTTCAACGTCAGCTTTAATTTTCAATTAAACTGGGATTACAAAAAGACTTTTTGTATTATATGTCTGTAGAGAACAGCAGAAACAAACATTTAGGAAGATTTATGAAATCACATAAATTTGGATATCTGTTGGAGATATGATATACTAATTTCTTGGATTTTTTTTCTAGATGATTTATTCTTTTCACATGTCTCATTTGTCCAATGGTCTTCAGATTCCTTAGCGGGATGCTTTCATTCTCTGGAAAAGACAAAAATAAAACTCTTCCCTGTCCCTAATTTTGGGGAGGTTCTCTTTTGACAAGTTACATCTGATTAAATGAAAAGCATTTGGTAGTTGGTTAAATTGAATGGTCATACTGTTTGAAGAACTATCATCTCTTCTAATTAAGAGGTCTCTCTTGTTCAGATCAAACTTTTATCAATTTTGATGGGATATATAGCTTTTCTTCTCCTGAGAAAACAAAAGAAAAACCTCTTCACCATTCTAGATATGTAACAAATATCTGGAATGGATTCTGAGGTCATCACATATGTAACACATATCCTAGTTTTCATTTTGAGGTCAGGTCATCTTTAAAATGTACAGACTATTTTAATTTTATAGATTTTTTTTCATTAACCAATGTCTTTCTGCAGCTGCCATACCTTTCTCATTAGGATTTAGAAAATTCAAAGTTAATAAAGCATTATATAATTTATTTCTGTGGATCTTTATTACCTCTTTTTATTTAGCATATCTTGTAGAGTTTAGTTTGATCTTTCAATAACTGCTTATCCTGTAGGATTATGTGGTATACCTGTAATATGCTTTATATTATACTTTAAAGAAACTATTTCATTTTACTAGAGACATGTTGGAACATTGCCATTCTTAATTTGTACAGGTATTCCTATGATACCCATAACTTCTAGCAAATGTGTCATTACAAAATCAACCATCTCAGAACAAAGCAGTTGCCTGCTGTGGAATATTCTTTTATACACTATAAACATTTGTCACTTGTATTGTTTTAATAAACTGCTGATTGGTCAAGTAGCTAGATAGGAATTAGAAGTAGGCCAACCAGACTAGAAGAATGCTGAGAAGCAGAAAAACAGAGCAACAGGTGACAGCAAGAGACACAGGAAGCAGGAAAGAATGATGCATTGAGGCTAAAGTACTAAGCCATGAGGCCAAGCATAAATAGAAATATGGGTTAACTTGCATTATAGGGGTTAGATCAGCAGCTCTTGTGCCCTGTTTTTGTACAACCTGAATGACCAGTGACTGTTATTTATAATATCTTCTAATAGTTTTTCCAGAAATATACATTAATTTATGGTTTGTTTCTGAAATTAGATAAGTATTAATCTGAATATTCCATTTCTGTAACAAATTATGTCCCCATAAATTCATTGCTGTGGTGGTCACATATGGCTTTAATCCTTCTGGACCTACACATTTGATCCACTTGTGTTTTGTTTTTCCTGAGATAATATTCCAATCCCCAAAAGTAAAACATTTACCTGCTGGAAAGGCCAATTTGGATGCCAAGATTCTGGTGAAATTGTTGTTATATTTGCACCAGTTTCTATAAGACCTTCAATGACAAAATCATTTATTCATATTTTTAATTTTAATTTTTATGTTTATTCCTGAAGAGCGGGGCATTCTGTTAGGGTTATTCTTAGAAGGAAAAAAAATTGTTTGTAGAAGTATCCTGATTACAGTCCTTTTTTAGGTGACCTTCTTTACCACAATTGAAACCCCAACATTTTTTTTCTTCTAACCTTTAGAAATCACCTCTTCCATCCAACTTTCATCATAGTTATGAGATTCCATATTAATTATATATTTTGGATCAAATTCTCCAAGGGTGCTGAATTTGCCTCTAACAACCTAATTATCATTTGTATTGTGCACTAGCATTTTCAAAAGCCAGAGATTCAAATATCATTCATCTACCTTCAAGTTTGGTATCGTTCTGTTTACTGCTGAAGTCAATCTTTGTAAGAAATGAGGGAAGGTTTCTTTTGGGCCCTGTATAATATTAGTAAATGACTCAGTTTTGTATTTTACTTCTTAAATTCTGTTCCAAGCATTCAAAGCTGTTGCATGGCATAAAGCCATGGTGTGATCATCTTACAGAGATTGCCTTTGTATATCAGCATAATCTCTCTCTTTAAAATGTTGGTCTTGGAAGATTTTCATACCTCTAGCCCTGCCTTTTTATTTAATGGTCCTAGCCTCATATTTCCACCAGATGTTCCATTATGATTGAGGATCAGCATCCAAGACTTCTGTAACCAAATCTCTCTAGTCTTGAGGGATAATTTTACTACAAATTGACCAAGAGTTTAATATTTGTTTTACAAAAAGTGAATGCATGCCTTATGAGACTATTGCTTCTTTGAATGTCCTCAAATCTAACATTTGCACAGGAGTCCATTCAGCTCTTATAGAGCCTTAGCTATATTTGTGATTTGGCAGTTTCTGTAAGGTTACTGAATAAATTAAGGTTGACTGTTTGGAAACCTTGAGCTGTTCCTCTCTAATCTTATAATGCAGTGCTGAGATTGGTTCTCCCTTAAATTCCTCTATCTGAGTCTCAATGTCTCTGTGATTTGTTTTAATAAGATTATTCTAAAATTTGTATCTTGGAAATCTTATTAACAAACAATTTTAATGATAAAATAAAAATGATAAAATATAGTATTTATAGTACTATTATTATAAACAAAATTATTTATGTATATAAATCCCATCTAAATTGTCCTGTCATTGAATTGCTCCATTTTCAAACCATTCAGGTATTATTATGCAGAGCTCTAACCTCTTCTATTGTAATAGTGTTTCCCATTTTTTTAATGTGGGGGGGAACTCTTTTAACTAATTCCTTCTTTAAGAATCCTCAATTGTCTCACCAAATCTACCAACAATTGACAGTGAAGATGTGAGACTGACTGTAGTTCCCTACAGTCCAGCCAGAGAAACCCACCCTGGCTCTGAAACCACAGTCAGTGAAAGAAAACCCACTCTAACCCTAAACACAGAGCCAGTGAAAGAAACCCAAATACTCTATCCCTGAACCCATAATCAAAAAGAAATATGCCCTGACTTTTAAAACAGCACCAAAGAAACACACTGTGGCCCTAGAATCAGAGCCAGTGAAAAAATTGCCCTGGCCCTGAAATTAGAGTCCAGAGGCCCAAGAGAGCCAGTGAAAGAAACATTTTGGCTCTGAAACCAAAAACTAAATCAGGGTAAAAAAGGAAAAAAATCTGACCAATCCGCACCCTGGAAGTCTCCCTAGAAAGCTCTACCCTGGAAGAAGCCCTGTATAAGCCCTGAGCACACAGCCCTTCAATGCTGCTCTCCCACGCCAGGCTGAGGCAGCCATGCTCTCCTGGATACTTCCATCTCAATAAAGCTCTTGAATGGGGTTTGAGTGAAAATCCTTTAAAGAAGCAGCAGCAGCACCTGAGCCTGGACTGAGAGCAGCTGAGGGAGCCAAGCTGGACCCTCCCCGGCGGGGCGGGTCTGAGTTGTTACCCTCCCAGAACAGAGAGCAGAGAGCACTGAAAGTGAAGGGAAGCGGTAACACTTGGGCTGGCCTGGCCTGGCCTGGCCTGGGAAGCCTTCCCCCAGCAGAGTGGAGTTCGCAGCAGGACTATAATGACTGCTGGGGAGGCCTCCCCTGTCAGAGCAGAGCTGTTAACTTGGGAAGCCTTTCCCTGAAGCAGGACTGTAAGCTGCTACTTAGGCTTACTGTAGCTGTGGTGTCTGTTGGCTCCCGATTGTTTGAATACTTCCATTCAAGCTGCAGCCCTCAAAATGCCTGGGCCAGGATCTCTTTCCATCTAAGCTGCACAGAGACCTATACTGGCTGCTTCTGCATAGAACTGTAAAAGCCCACTGGTTTTCAGGGAGGCTACCTAGTGTGGCAGCAGCCTGAGGAGGGGGCTCAGGAAATGCCCACAACCCACCTGGAGAGAAGCTGAAGAGCCAGCATCTACACAGGGGAATTATGAAACAGCTAACTCCTGTGGGGTTTGGAGCCCACAAGCTTATGGAATTCACTGCAGACTGTGTGCAACAGAAAAATCCCAGCTTGCTCAGAGGCTTGGGGGATAGGAAAGAAAACCTTAGCAGGCAGGTTAGGGACTCTGGCCAGTGCCAGCAGCTGAAAAGCCACCAGACAAGTGGCCTCTCTGTGAATTTATGCTCACAAGTCGGATGCCACAAAAAGTTTAAGTTTACTTAATAGACCTTTGGAGAGCATAGTTTAAAGCAATAGTAGAATGTGCAAGACAATTTAAGAATTTATAACTTTTATACGTAACTGCCTGTTTGCTCTGTCAATTCCTCATGGTCTAATTACTTCAAACACATACTGTGGAACCCATACTGAAGATATCCTTAAGTGATGGAGGCTTTTCTTTCTGTGCTGCTCTTACATTACACAATGTGGTCCCCTGACCCCGCCCCCCCACACACACACACATACTCCCCTGGTGGTGATCTTGAAAAAGGAGCTTCCTCAGAGAGAGGCTTTGAAAATTGCCATTGTGTTTCATCATTGGAGCAAAGACATTAATGAACACTGATGGTTTCACTGTCTTTTGAAACTAGAAATAATGGAGTAGCCTAAGAAAAATGCAATGAGCTTTAATTCAGCTAGTACATGATATAACTGAAATTTAAACTCTAGTTACTCAGACTATGCCCTCCCTTGAGAGACTAGCCTAATAGCATGTTTATCTGGCTAGGCTTTGCCTCCAGCTGATAACATGAAAATAAAAGCAGCTGTGATATTCCAAAGTGGCTTCTTTAACCACAATTTGAGAAATTAAGATTTTTCTTCTACGGTGATGTTACAAAGCAGTATGATTAAATTACAAAAGAATTTGACTTTAAAATCTCTGACACTTAAAATAATTAGACTAAGTTTATTGTTTCTAACTTGTTGAAAAGCAAATATGGCCAGCCACCTAGATTTTCTTTTTTTGGTATTATTTCAACTTGTGGAAAACAGATAAGTATTAAATCACTCATTCATAAAAGTCTTAAATCATTCTCTGATTTAACTTAAGGAGGAAGTTGTTGATTTAAACTTTTTTAAATGCTAAATATAATACAATTAACTTACATGTTACTATTTGGGAAGAAATATTGAGTAAAATAGTTATATTGACTGGAAATTTGTAAGGCTGTAACATTACAGCAGAAGCACTAGTGATTTTGATTTTTTTCTTCCAGATCTTAGTTTTCAAGCAGCCTCTCAAATAGTCTCCGCTCCTGTTTATGACGCCATAAAACTCATGAAAGATATTTCACAGAATTTCCCAATAAAAGCCAGGTGTGTTAAACTTTGTTGGTATGATTATAAACAGGTCTTTTTCCATTAAGTGAACTGTATGAGGATAACTGATTTCATAATATGAAGATGTCAATTATAGCTTTTCAAGATTTAGAACTCTTTACTGTTCATGTTTGGTTTTTACTAGAGCAGAATATTGGGTCATATATGCATGTATATTATACCAGAAAGAGAACTATTAAATTGGAGGCTAAAGAAAAGAAAAAAATATTTTAAAAAAAAATTCTTGTAAGAATCATGAGTAATAAAATGTTTTTGATCAGTAATAATAAGAAAGTTTTTTTTATTCTTTCATGGAGAATTATAAAAAGTATTATTCTAAATAAGTGATCTGTACCCGCAGTACTGCCAAAACATTTTCTTGTGTTTTGGGTTTCAAAATTAGTAATTTTTAAATGAATAGAAAATTTTATGTAATACTTTTTTCTAATAAAATATGTAATTGAATTCTTTCCAGGAAATACTGACTTCTCCATTAAACATACTTTATATTTTAATAGATAATTTATTCGTATATTCAGAGTAACCAGGATACAATTTCAGATTGTTGTGAGGGCTTACAAAATAGTACGACTTCATTGCATCTGTATTTTCCTTATAAATGACCCATTATAATGTTATATGTAATAATTTAGGTAAACAAGTTTGTTTTAAATAAATAAAAACATACATTAAGATAAAAGAAATGCCCATAGTCACATGTATGTGTGAAACAGTACCTGCCTGAGAGTTGGGAACAGCCTATTCTCTTGGCTGATTGTTTTAAGGATTGAATGCTAATTTGTTTCTCAATACTATTTTGTCTATTTATTTACAGTTCAAGCTAAAGATTCTTAAATGAAGGTAGCTTTACATTTGAAAGATAGATAAATAGCATCTGTTGGACACAAGAGATCCCAAATATGTTTTATGACCATCTGAAAATAGAAGAGTTTATAATTTTATATTTTTAGTTTTGGGGGGTTGCTGGTGACCCAAGCTGATCTCCAATTCATGATCCTCCTGCCTCATCTTCTTAAACAGGCAGAATTACGTGACTTCTTCACTGTGCCTGCTTACGTGACTTTTATTAGAATACTAGTTGTAGAAAATAGAAAGTTTCATTGTGACATATAAGCATAATGTGCTTTAATAATATTTACACTTCTGACTCTGCCAATTTTAAATGGAGAGAAATTTAAGAAATTAACACTATTAAGATCTAAGGCAGGAAATATATGCATATGAAAATATATATTTAGCCAAATGATTTAATTAATAGTAACTTTTGAATTAGCTCAAATATAAAGAAAAAAATTTTAGTTTTAGTAAAACAGTTAACTATTGAATGCCAGATTGCAGGTATGAGTTACCATACCCCTCTAACAGTCTTCACTGTAGATAATTTTCTTGTATGCTTGCATTGACAGATATAATAATATTTTTAGAGATTTTACAGCTTGAAAACATCTATAAACATATTTTTAATACTATCCTTAAGTTATAAGAGAATGATAAAGTCTTCCAGTGTGGCTAATATGAAGTCAGTGTAATCATTTGGCCCTATCTCTGAATACTTTATCTGAAAATTTGATGAATTCCGTTTGGAATATACTCAAAGAGTAATGATCTTTTCATTGAACTTGAACAGATAACATCTTTATAATTACTTGAAGTAATATAGTGTGTGATAATTTGAAGTAATATAGTGTGATCTATTTACATAAAGGATATTAGGTATTTAAATAGTCTATATAGGTTGGTTATAACATACAGGATTATATTTGTTGGTTATATGCAATTACAAACCATGTTAAATAAAGGCTGTGATCACCCATGCACAGATTTTTGTTTTTATGGGGACTCCAGGAATAAATTTTGGATTGGTATAAATTTTTCATTCATACCAATAGATGATTGTGGTTTCTGTATTGCTTAAACCCAGATTAATCAAAATTCTCATATAATTAGTGTGAAAACAAAAGCAGTGGTAAATAAGCTATGATAATAGTCAATGCACATAGTAGAAGTCTATGAAATTCTGAATCGTCATTTCATGGGAAGGGAATGCAATGTCACATAAAATACAGTACTATTGTCACATTAGGCTGTGTGGAAAGATCATCATGAAGCATTTGGGAAACGAGTATTTTCTAAAAAGTTATGTTACGTTGAATTAATGATTATCCTAAAGACTTAAGACAGAATTAATGTTCTTTATTTTACTAAGTTTAAGTAATATATTTATTTTCTCAGATCTCTGACAAGGATTGCTGTAAATGAACTAATGAGAAAAGAGATACAGGAAAATCAAAAGGTTTGCTTGAATTTCTTAAAATGTTTTTATTTACCATATTATTTTACTTTTTACAAGTTAGATCTTTTTTTTAATTAAAAAAGCAAGTGTTAGTGCTTTTTATTGTTGAAATAGTTCAAAGGGAGATCAGGTTTCTTCTGTGGCATGCACTGGGTGGGATCGTTGACCTCCCTTCAGAGCAGGCCCCAGACACAGGAGTCCTTAGCAAACAGGACAGACTCCACATTTTTGATGGTTTTTGTTGTTGTTGGCTTGATTTGGTTTGGTTTGCTATTTTTGTCTTTGGAGTATTGTTGTAGTTTATTTGTTTTTATTTGGGGTCTTGGGGTTTTGTTCTGTTTGAAAGAAAGAACATGCAGTTGAGTAGGTGAGGAGCTGGAGAGACTCTAGGAGGGACTGGAGGAGGGAAAGAATATGACCAAAATATATTATTTGGAACTTTTTAAAGTCAGTAAATAGAAAAAATAGTGAAGATCTTACATTTGTATACTTTTTACTCTATGTAGTATATAGTGCAGTCAAGCTGAGTTTATATAGCTTCTACGAACCCTAACCCTAACCCTACTCCAGACTTTCTGCATCCCCCCCTCTCCCCCCCCCCCCCCCCCCCCCCCCCCCCCCCCCCCCCCCCCCCCCCCCCCCCCCCCCCCGGACACACACAGCATAATAGTTTTTCCATTACCAGTTGTGAGGATGAGAAGGAATAAAGTAGTGTTAGACTATTTTAATTATCTTAGTATCCCATAACAAGTAGACATAGTTGATCAGTACTTTAGAAGATTATTCGAAATGGTCTGTTAACATTTAAACATCAAGTTATGCAAATTGTGTTAGAACTTACAGTTGTATGTTAATAGTTCTGATGCTGGCCTTAGCTTAGCTCCGTGCCATATAATGTGTTCTTTTTTAAGTAATATAATACCAGGTCATAGAGCCCTAAACCATGTTAACTGATTTATTTCACATGGCAAGATGTCTTAAAGTCCCTATCACTGATGATGTGGCTCTGGTGTTGCAAAATGTCAAGGAATGTTCTTAAAACACCAGCAGGCTTTCTGGGTAGTCAGCAGTCAGAGCGTGAGACTTGTCTGTATTCAGAGATGAAGGCTAGAAGAACATTCATAGCCACATCAATTCTTGTTAAAGCTTTCCTGGGTACTTCAGCAGACTTTGACATGCATGTCATGGACCAGGACCTGTCATATGGTCATCTCTAGCTGTCAGAGAAGCTAGAAAAGCTATCATTTGTTCTTGCAGTGATGGAGGTTAGCAGAGACCTGGGCTAGGGAGTGCTTCCTCTGAGGGCCACACGAGAAGTCCTGTCCCCAGTGTTGATGAGGAGAACTGGTAAACTTTCTTGTGGCCCCTTTTGTAACTTTACTAATTGCATCTTTTGAGAGTTTCTTTTTACAGTTTTTATTAAATAATCTGTATTAAAACAGGAGACAATCTAAGAAGGAAGAGGAAAAGGGAAATAACAGGTGTCATTGGCTTTTCACAGTTGAAGCTGAGTTTTTCTGTTTGCTTGACATCATAACTCTTTTTCTTGTGGTCATTTGAATCAGGGGGCTAGAGATTTTATAAGAGTAAAGAGATGTCCTGGGAAGAACTGGATATTTGTTCTGTCCAGAGAATGATCCAGATAGCCAACCTTGGAACTTTAAAGAGTGCAGTCTTGTAAGGTTATAGTGAGCAGAAAGTAGAAGAAAACAATAGCCGGCAGCAGCACTTAGAGAAATGGATCAGTGGTTAAGAGAGCATACTGCCCTTGCATATTATCTATGTTTTGTTCCCAGTACCCAGTTCAGACTGCCCACAAACATCTATAAGTCCAGGTTTAGGGGGTCCAACTCTCTCCTTTGCCTTACACAAACAACCCATGCCCATGTGCACAACAGAAACAAGCACACATACATACACATAATTTAAAAAATAAAAAATACTAAATTGTCAGGAGGCCCACGTTCCATGCTCCTTTGATGGAAGAGCAAGGAGGCTTACTTTTGCTGTGATATAGATGGCTGCACATGCACAGTTGAGAGGGAGAGACATGGAAGGCTTCTGACACAATCCTTCTCCTGATCCCTCCCCCGGAGTAACAGTCTGCACAGCAAGCCACCAAAGAGAACTGCTGGCAGCTGTAATGGAGCTGCTGAGGTGTGACTGACTCTCCATGGTTGATGACCCCTGGTGGGTTGCTGAGAGCAGGGACTCAGCTCTGTTTCAGGGGGACAAGCCACTGAGAGTTTCACTGCTTCAGAGAGCTTATAGATAACACAAATTAGGCTTTATTTTCTATTCTTATTTTTATTTTTGTCTTTTTATGGTGAGGAGGGCATCATAATGGTGGAAAGGTGAACACAGAAGGACTAGGAGGTGAATGTGATCAGGGTGCATGATCTGAAGATCCTAGAGAATCCACAGGAGGAGTGTGGTGGGGTGAGAGGACTACAATTAGAGGATTTTTTTCTAAAATCAAAGGATCCAAAGCTGTGTGTGAAAAGGATGCCCAGTGTAACTGGCAAAGTAGCCCAGAATGAGGAAACTAGGCAGGGGCTGTACATTTTATAGATTGTGGTAATGGAAGAATAAAACTACAGATGGCAACAGGCTTCCAAAAAGAACACTGACCTGGAAAACAGTTCTACATGTGGAATGTTCAAGGTGACAAAGATTTACATGCAGATGACAAGGGACAATGGACATGAAGAGTGCATGAAGGATGCTAAGGAGGCAGCTCAGGGTTAGGACACTGGCCTTGTAGATGTCTGTGCAGGCCTTGCCTTTGATCCCTGTGACACCACACATGCACAGAGAGAGAGGGAGAGGGAGAGGGAGAGGGAGAATTCCCTCCCAGGAGCACTTTCTAAGGCATTCTTAAGAAATTTTCTTAAGCAAATAGCTAACTGATGCTACTGCAGCCCAATAACTGGCTGTTGTCCCTATTCAAGAGCCGACCCTGTACATATCCAGTGGGTTGTAGGACTGGAGTATGAAACACTATTGTTGCTTAGCTGTTATTTTGCTTTCTTCCAAGGACCTACAAGAGAGATTTCAAATTAATCCAGGTGATGCTCATCTTTTTATAAATGGGCTTCTTGTTGACATGAATGTTTATGATCCTTTTAGGTAAGTGTTAAATTGTTAATTGAAATTGTGACTGGTATAAAGATAATTATTTTCCTGAATTTAGCATTTGTCAAAATACAAAACCAAATGATTTAAAGATTAAGCAAATATTTCAACACAGAACTGTACATATTTATGGCTATAATGTGATATTTTGAGGCATATTTATAATGATTAGCATTTCTGTCACCTGAAACATTTTTTTACATTCAGAACATTAAAGTCTTCCTTCCTATGTTCTGAAATGTATAGTAAATTGTTGTCAATTGTAGTTCCCTAATTCAGCTGTACAACATCCATCCTTACCATATCTTGGCATCTGATCTCCATTTTCTCGGTCCCTTTCCTGTGTACACAGTGTTTCTTATTGTGTTCTTCCAATCAGAACTGGGAGAGATCTTGGAAGTCTGGTGGCTAGTAAAACTCTAATCATTTCATTGTTCTAGAGTATTTAACTTCATTTTAAATTAGGTTTATGTTTAACAGGACTGTTCTTTGGGACTGAACTGACAAGCCCTGGGACTTCTGTCCTTCAGAAAGGAACTGAAAACAACATAAGATGTTTCCCCAGGAAAAAGAAATTGATGTAGATAATTCCAGTTGTCTGTGTCTGTCAGAATGTTGGGTGCCATGACATTTTTTAGGGCAAACGGAATTAGTAAGAAGAGGTAATCTGAGCTGGAAATCAGAAGGCCTTTGGTGCCTGCTGTGGCCACTCACCTGTAAGTTAAAGCCATTGGTCAGGCAGAAGAGCGGTAGAGCAGAAGTTTCCTTCTTACAGAGAAGCATAAAATTACTTTTAAAGTTGATGCCTGGAACATAAGGTAATTTCATAAATATAGTCCTTTAATTCAGTCATTCAATTTTAATTCGAAGAATGTGCTGCTGTTGAAATGAAATTTATAAATTTGTAAAAATGTTTCAGGTGCATTTTATTAGCAGTTTAGGGAAGCACATGATAATGCAGATCCCTTTTCATCTCACCCATCTACCCACCCCATGTGCTGGGGATGGGGAGGGATCGATAATCCATTTTCACCTCACCCATCTACCCACCCCATGTGCTAGGGATGGGGAGGGATTGATAATCTACCCACCCCATGTGCTGGGGATGGGGAGGGATCGATAATCCATTTATGTCCATCTTGTAGTTTTACTTTAAATATGACTTTTCTCTATGATAGTTAAGTTCTTGGACCTAATAGCATAAAATATATAGAATAAATGCTATGTATAGAATATAGAAAGTCTCAGATCTTGATCTAAATTTAAGAGTGATAAAAATTGTATCTATGACCAGGAACAATAGAGATCATGTTTAAAAGGAACAGTTGGATGGTATATATATTTTAGAGTGTTTTCTATGATAGTATCTGGGAAAGCTCCATAGTAGAAATATTTTCACGTGTGATTTAGAAGGGTTGTAAATTCTTCAAGGAGTTTAGAACCCTAACTATTCCCCTACAATTAGTGATCTATGGGAAGTATGTCATAGATCTGTTTCTCAATGATGTGTAGCTGTCATGATTCACCTAAAGACATGCAGAAAATGTGTGGAGAATTGGGAACTTCTAAGGCCAACACAAAGAGGTTGTAAGAAAACACAGGATGCACAGTAAAATCAGTGGGAAAGGGTGGATGAGCAGAAAAAGAGGAGAGAGGGCACAGAGAGAGGGGACAGTGCCCTATTGCAGAGACATGTAAAGTTGTTTCTATCAACATAATTTTCTACTTAAAAATGAGGAATTACTATGGCTCAATAGTTTTTGCAACTTGCAAAGTATTTTTGGCACCATGGAAGCCAAAACCACAAGAAAGAGACTCCCACATTGTATTCGGCTTGAGTCATCTGGGAGGTGTGCCCTAGGCATGTGTGGTATCTTCAGTAACAGGGCCCACCCTCAGCCTCTAAGAGACAACCAAGGCTACCTCAGTATACTGTATTGTTTTGACAGTCACTTGAACTATCCTGACCAAGCATTTGAAAGAAGGTGTCTCATGCTTGGTAATGGAGTTTTTTTTTAGTCTGTGGCTGTTGGGAACTTGTGCATATCTTAGTGGTTATCTGATTTAATTTTGTTCAACACTACAAATATTATATACCTACAAGTATTAAATCTCTGGAGTCACAAACTACCAAAGCACTGTACTTTGTGGTTTTAAAGTAACATCAGTTATTCTGTAGACTTCAAATTCTAGAGAGGCAAATTCTTTTAACTTGTTTATCAACCCCATAATCATGTAATAGTACTTATAACACAGAACTCAAATATTTGTTTAACTTAATTTATCACTGAATTAATTTCAAAATGCTAAAATTGAATTTAAATACTTAAATTATTTAAATAAATTTTATGTAGTAATGTTGATCTGTCTTCCACACTCACACATTCACACGTGAATATACACGTATACAAATGAAAAAAGTTAAACCTTAGATTTTTCTAAAAGTTTTGACAAACAAAAATAAATTTATTTTCTTTTTGTACATGAAGTATTTTAGATATGCTGAAATCAGAAGGAAAACTGATGAGTGGCCTTAAAAATCTTGGGCTTAGTGAAGAATATATCAACAAATTTTTAAATTTAAATTTACCTGTTTGGAACTCTGACTATGTTTTAGACATTCGGCATCCATCAATAGTGGTAAGTGCTCATGTTATTCCTTCTCCTAAAACCTTTGACAACTTCAAGCATTGAATTTTTTAGCATAAAACCATATATTTGTATTTTTTTAGAATACATTTAAGCATTTTTGAATCAGTACTCAGAAGAGAGAACCAAAACATCATCCCATTCTCTCTGCACTAAGTAGCTTTACCTAAAAATAATTACTCTATTAAGAATCCTTCCCAGTTCAAAGACAAAAAAGTCACAAGACAGAAAATCCTATGAACAGAAGCATAATAAAACACCAAATAATTATGATCTGGGGGTGTAAGATGCTACCTAAACTTGATAAGAATCCTTGCCTGGGGAGCATGCAGTGGGCTCCTAACTTTACATCAGTGTGCTTAAGGAATCTGGTTGCACCTTCTTTGTTGAAGCAACAGGTCATTCTTTAAAGAATCTGTTCTACAACAGACTGTTCCTGCTCCTTAGTTCTCAGAAGAGGTTCATTTCAGTGATCTCCTCTTTTATGCTTTTGCTATTTTTTCAGTTAATTTCTTCTCTCTTTTCCAAGTTTAGCTGAAACAATGCCTGCTGAAAGGTTTCCCAAACACTCTAGAGTTCATGGTTTTTAGTAAACGGTTCCCCAGTTTATGTTCTTTAGTAAGATTCAAAAGACCCAGAAGGTGGGGCAGTCAGTCTCACACCACTTAGTATGCTATGCTGTTGGTTTTTATGCATGCCATACATCAGGATATATTCCTACTTGGTAGAATGTTTTCATAATGAAAAAGTAATCTGGTCAGTTTTTTTTCTGTATCCATTAATATTATTATAATTTTCCCTATAATGGTAAGATGTTCTATACAGATTCCTATATGTAGAAATAATGGAGTAATTCTACTTGGTCACAATAGATAGTTTTTGAACTACTAAATCTGTATTTATTTTCCATATATTGTATTAGTATATGTTCTTAAGGGTTGTTGATCAATTGCTTGGCTCTAAATTTATGGTCTCAAGCAGTGTGATTTAATTTACAGATTTGGCATTTTAGTACTCTTTCTGTTGTCCTGTCAATCCCAGTAACTTGTATCAGGTTTGCACCCACCAGCTCTCAGGTCCTCTGTGTGCCTCTGCTGTCTGTGCTGTGTTCCACTTACACATGTATAGATCTTTAAAATCACACTGCTTTTCTTACCCTATTTTCTTAGGATGAAAGTTAAATAATTGACTTGAGATCATCATTTTTTAATGTAGAATCACATAACTATAAATAATCCTCTGGTTTTTCTGCTCACTACATTTTCTATATTCTGTTTCAAAGAGTCTTCTAAATGACTTTGTAATTTTTTTGACTCATTGGTTATTTAAGATTATATTGTTTAGCTTTTATATATTTGTGAAATTTCTGAAATCTTCTTGCTAATTTTAAATTTAGTCCATTATGAAATTGTATGGTTTGTACCATTTTAATTTTGTAAATTTATTGAGTCTTCTCTCTTGCATGTGATATTATATATCCTGTAGAATGTTTCATGTGTATTTGAAAAGAATGTATATTCTGATAGTGTTAGATAAAAGATTCTTGTAGTTGGTTTATGGTGTTGTTCAAACCTTACGATGCTATTCTTTCTACTTGTTCTGACTTCTACTGGGACAGTTATGTCTTGATCTGTAAGTCTGCTAAGAACTGAAGAAAGAATAAACCCGTGAAAGGAGAAGGCTTCTTCCACTCTTGTCAGGGACTGTGAGCATGTGACAAGTTGGAGCCCACTTGGCCAGAACTTTTCTAACTTTATCTTAGCCTCTGCTTGCTTCTTATAGAGTTTCAAAGTGAGTTAGAAGTGAGAACAGCCTTTTTCTATCTTTCCTGGGTATGTGCAAATTTCAGTGCCTATAATTTTCAGGATTCAAGGGAAAGTCTCAGGACTTATCACTATTTAGATCAACATAGCCTCACACTCTCCCCTTAGCCTCCTCAATGCTAAGATTACAGATAGGGAGAGTCTACAATATCCTCCCTAAATGGTTGCATTTGGAGGGGTGGGATGTTTTGTTTGGGTTTTGATTCTATTTTAATATGAGCCAGAATTTGACTTTAAAAACATCAGAGTGAAAGTTGGGCTGATAGCTCAAATGTCAGGGGTTCCCTGGTGTCTGTGGAGCCTTGTCATGGCTTTTGTAAGCATCCTTCCCTTTTGTCTTATTTCTAATATCACTGTCTATGCCCTCACTGTCTGCAGTGACAGTCTATGGTGTTCAGCATCTAAACTCTACTCTGAGATTTCTTCTCTTTGTTCTTGGAATTATGGTATCTTTAGTCTTCTAGTTTGGGAGGAAGTATATTATAGTTGGACTTTCTTTGGACTGTCAGCTCCCAAATAATGACATGGAGATTTCTTATTAATTATTAAAGTTTGGCTTTAGCTTAGACATTTTCCCAACTAGTTCTTCAAACTTACATTAACCATTTATATTAATCTACTTTCTACCGCATGGCTCATTACCTCCTCTGAGTATAGTATGTCCAACTTCCTCCACATCTGGCTGTTAAATGCCCTGCTCCCAGATTCTTTCCAGAGTTCCTATCTCTGCCTGAAAGTTTCACTTATCCTGTCCTGCCTAGTTAATCGCCATTTTGCATTTCGTTTAACCAACCAGAAGGTGGTTTAAGGAAGTGAGGTAAAACAGACACACATCTTCACAGTGTGACCAAATACCCCAAAACAGTATCTTATCTGTTTACATGTGGTGTAGGAACCAGCAGATGAATTCAAGAGTGTCTGTGACCATGCTTTCATTTCTTCCCCGCACTTCCGTTCTCTTCCATACCCAATTCTGTTTCCTCCAAAAACAAAACAAAGTCATAGCCATTTGAGAACCTTAGCTGTAACTTTCCAGATCAATATGGCTTTCATGTTTAAGGTCTCTTCCTCCATGTTTGGAAATGTCTTCTGGGAATTTCCCTTTTATGCCTGCTTTTCTCAAGGATTATATTAATTCCATTCTCCAGTGTTCTACTCCATATCCTTACACAGTGTTCTGTGTGTTTTCTTGAGCTTTTCTGATGGCTTCAGGAGGGATGGTTAATATAAATACTCCAAAAAAGACCGTGAGGGAAAATAACTGATTTTTTTAACTACTAAACTGTGGAATGGGGCTGGAGCGATGGCTCAGTGGTTGGGAGTGGTTTGACAGAGTTCACTTCTCAGTTCTCACATCAGATTGTTTATAACCATTTGTATCTTCAGTCCCAGGAGGATCTGGCTCCTCTGGCCTCAACAGGCATCTGCACCAAGGAGCACTTACCTCCCCCACCATCACACAACAGCCAATGCACATAACCAAATATAAAATATTTTTTGAAACATATAATTGTCATATGTGGTATATTTTTTATTTAATTGGCTTTTATATCAGGAACATAGAGAAATCTGTGTATGTTTTCACCTGCAGATTAATACAGTAAAAAAAATTCTAAATTTGAAAGTGATATAACTACTATCTTAACATAGCTTTAACAGGTTTCTGAATTCTTTTCTAGTGGATTAATGACTTAGAAAATGATGGTTTGTATACTACTTGGCCTACAAGTTGCTGGGAATTTCTGAAACCAGTACTACATGGAACAGTTCCGTCCGTAAGACGTAATTTTCATAATTTGGTGAGTATTGTATTTTACTTATTAAATGTATGTTTTATAAATATAACATTCTGTTTTGATTTTTTTGTAGTTGACCAGTAGCCATATCAAGTATAAGGAAGTGCTTGCCAGGCTGGAGGTGGCCATGTGAGGGGGGTGGTCAGAAGCCAGTATTTCCACTAAATTTGTTGATTATTACTCATCTCTCATGTAATTTTATAATAATGATATTTGTATATTATTTCAAATGAATTCATAACTTTGTGCTATATTTTAAAGTTTAGTAGTTAGGAAAAATAGATATGTAAAATTTTTCATAAATGTTCATTGGTTCATTACTGCAGTTCTAAATATTTAAACAACCTTTTGGAATTTCAAATTATGTAGAGAAACACCTAAGACTCCAATGTTTGTTTTTTGCCTAAAAAGTCTATATCTTATGTCCTGTAAGACTCTTTAGGAAGCAGCCATATTTATGCCGTCCTTTTACATTTTCACAGAAGTGCCAGTAAACATGTAAAATGAGATCTTTCACTTAGTAGAAAATATTTACTTTATATTGTGGATACACAAAAATATCTTTAATCTTTTTAACATCCTATGCATAATTATGTTTAATATGTGATTATAATAAATCTTCATAAATTATGTAATTCTTGTCTATTCATGATAGAAAATTTTGAAATCCTCTATCTTGAATTTCATAATTTACAGTATAGAAATTAGACTACATTTAAATCTTACGTCTTATAATAATGACTGTATTCTTGATTCTAGGTTCTGTTTATTGATCCTGCTCAAGAATACACCTTGGACTTTATAAATTTGGCAGATTCTTTTTATTATGATGAAATTCCTCTTAGGTATTTCTAAATTGATATTATTAAAATAGATCTAATGCTGCTTGTGACATGTACAGAGACAACGGATGGGGCAGTTCAGTCACCGTCTAGCACTGGGGCTTGGGCTGTATCCTATGTCTTTACGATAGAGCCTGCCAATCAAAGCTGATCAGAGTTCTTATGTATCTGTTGGCTTTCTGGGGAATAGTATGGTCACTGGACATTGACTAGTATCATCACTAGGGTGTGTTTAACATTCTGCAGAAATGTAACAGCTGTGAGGATTTGGGTAAATGGGCATTATATTCAAAATCTATTATGTTTTCCCCATGTAGATGCTACAGTGTAATATTTTGTGGGGATTTATTGTTATGCAGGAGGTAGTTGTAACATTACTTATTCATCCTCTTTCTCCAGAATTGGCTTCGTGTTCATTCTTAATGTGGATAATGAAGTTGATGGGACAGCAGATGCTGGAGTTGCTCTTTGGCGAGCTTTCAATTATATTGAAGAAAAATATGATGTATCAGAAGCATTTATCTCCATGATACATGTCAGTTTATGACTAGATAAAGTTTTTCTGAATAAATAATTTATGTATCAGTATATTTATTATTATAGCATTTTAAATTTATGAAAATGTTCCTGGAAGTTAGTACAGATAAATTTGAATCCCCAGCATTGAAATATATGCCATTGTCCCAATTTTATAAGGAAGCAGCTAGGCTTCTACCAGAGTATATCAATTTACTTAGGTTAATCTAACCTTGTAAGAAATTTAAGTTGAGTGTATGAATTTAGAGAAAACATCTTTGAGGATTTCTGAGCTATGCTTTAAATAAAGTCATTAGTGTAGTGATTAAAGATACTCTGAGGCAGTAGTTCTCAGTCCTTCTAATGCTGTGGCCCTCTATTACACTGACTCAGGTGCCCTGGCCATAAAGTTATTCTGTTGCTACTTCATAGCTGGAATTTTGCTACTGTTATAAATTGTAATGCAAATACCTGACATTCGGGATCTCTGATTTTGGACCTGCAAAGGGGTTACAATCCCCAGGCTGAGAGCCACTGCTCTAAATGACCACATATAAATAGATACTTCCTAAACAGTCCGAAAGACAAGATCACTGAGTAACAGCAAGTGATCTGTTTGCAAGAAGATAATACTGAGTCTGGAAAGACAGTATAGAGAACAGTCAGAAATTTCTAAGAGCTCAATTAAGAGGAAATCACAAGTGAAATGTTCTGTGAGTAGAGTTTGAAATCATGTAGGACAGTCTGTAGACTGGCTCACATATTTAGCCTTGCTTTTATACTGCTTTGTACTAAAATTGTTGTTGTCTAAGTGTTTGTAGTAGCATGCTGATCATCATGGAAAATAATTAAAATGCAAGTGATGCTATTTTCTCTAAAGGTAGTGCTATGTAATGTGTGTCAATAATACATCTATCCTAATTTTACTAACTTGTTGGTTACTTTAAGGTTTTATAAGAGAGTTGATTAAATTCACTTGGACATTTTATTAATATCCATCTATATTGTTGTAAAAGAGTTCATATTATATTAAAAACTGAAACAAAATTTATACTGAGTCTGGAAATATATTGTAAAGAAAAGGCACAAATTTCTAAAAACCTTACTTTTAAAAATCCATATTATATTACTGAGAAAATAATCACCCTGCCAATACTGAACCTATTCTATAGTCATTTTATATTAGAAATTAATGTGTCTATCATAGTTTGTGCCCAAACTTGCATTTGAATTGTCTACCATAACTCATATACTTAGAATAATGCTATAATTTTTTAGAAAACCACATTACACTTAAGACCCGGCACTTCATGCCTAGAGCTGCATCTGAAACATAAAACAGAATCCATAATTTTTTTAATTATATTTTTATTATTTAAAATAATTTTCAATTTAAATATATTTTAATCATATTCTTTCCCTCTCTGATTCCTTCCAGATCCTTCCCCCTCCCTACATACCCAACTTTAAGTTCTTTCTCAAAATCTCCTCAGTCACATCTTATTAAAGGAAGGCATGAGCATGAGAGAAAGCCAAGTGGGTAAAGTGTCGGCTGCACATACAGGACCCACGCACACAAAGGCGCCGGAAGGCCCCAGGGGCTCACTGACCTGCCAGCCTGGCCTCAGAGTGAGCTCTGAGTTCACTGTGGAGAACAAAAAGAAGATATTCCAAATTAATCTCTGGCCTGCACATACGTGCATATACCACACACCACTTGTAAAAAGAAGAGATGAGAAAAAATGAGAGCTATGCTGGTGTGCTTAGAACATTTGAGAACAGGAAAAGATAAGAGACTATAGTGTGAGGTGTGATAAAGTGATCTGTTTACCTGTACTAATGTGCATATTTTGTACCCTTAGAACTAAACCACAGGGCAGGCGATTGTAGCTTGCCTACCATGTATGAAGCCTTGAGTTTAGCCCCAGGCCCTGCACACAGCTTGTGTCCTGTGTGCCTGTGTCTGTCCCAGCGCTAGGGACGCAGAGGCACAAGTTCTACCATGGCTACATGTAAGCTTGAGGCCAACCCCGGACACATGTGACCCTATTTCAAAATCAACAAACTGAAAGAATTTATAAAGCATGTTCTTTATTTTGCAACTACAATTATATTCTTAGAGAAAGGAAACAAATTGCTGTAAAAAGAAGTATATCTCTGTTTCCACAGATGTACCAAAAAGTGAAAGGTCATCGTGTACTCACTGTGGATAACGTGAAGAATATTCTTCAAAATAAATTCCCTTCTGCCGACATTTTGGATATTTTGGGAACCCATTCTAAATATGACAGAAAAAGAACGGTAAGATTGGACATTGCATAAAGGAAACTTCCAGGCATAGTCACAGCACCGAACTGTCTGCCATGTGCGATCTAAGTTATGGGGCTCATCGCTGCAGAGTACTACCAGAGAGTCCTGGTAGGCAGGAGGATGTGGGAAAATATTAGCAAAGAATATGACACTACAGTTAGACCAGAAGAGTAGGACTAAGAGATCTGTTAAACATGAAGTTAAGATGTAATCCCAACGTATTTCATACTTGAGGTGACTAGTGAAGGTTTTAAGATCTCTCACCACAAAAAAAATGTAAATGGAAGATAATTTTAGCCTTTTTTCTTTTTAAATTTGTCTTTTATGTATGAGTGTCCTGTCTGCATGTACACCTGCATGCCAGAAGAGGCATTCTTGATGGCTGTGACCTATCATGCAGTTGCTGGAAATTGAACCCAGGACCTCTAGAAAAGCAGCTAGTGTTCTTAACCACTGAGGCGTCTTCCCAGCCCCAATTTCAGCTTTTCACATTCAGTATTTGAGATGCCTGTGAACTCCCAGATGTGTGAATGATACATTAAAAATATGAATCTAGAGGTC
Organism: Sigmodon hispidus; assembly: GCA_004025045.1. NCBI lineage: Eukaryota > Metazoa > Chordata > Mammalia > Rodentia > Cricetidae > Sigmodon > Sigmodon hispidus. The sequence goes on along the minus strand of PVIH01014024.1, from coordinate 4,068 downwards.
AAAAAAGACATATAGACTAAAGTATAAAATTATATTACTTATTTATCTTTGGTAACTGTTGTTTTGGAATATGTAAATTGCTTATGTAGATTTTAGAGGAAAGCCAGGGATATCTTTTTAATCAATACACATGCACTCAGGGCTGGGAGATGGTTTAGTTGCCAAAGTGTTTGCTGTGCAAGCGTGAGGAGCTGAGTTCAGATCCCCTGACCTCATACTAAGAAATAAAAAGCTGAGACTGGTGGAGCAGTGTGACAGGCAGTTCCCAGTGCCTGTTGGCTAACCAACAAGTCCAGCCAAGTGGTTGAGCTTCAGAATCAATGAGAGAGCTTGTCTCAAATTTCTTTTTCAAAACAGGTGGAAAGCAATTGAGATAATGTACCCACCTTTAACATCTGCTCTCCATACTCCTGCCCCTGTGTTCACACATGTGCCCATAACACATATGCACACAGACATATGCACACAGGCATATGCACACACACATATGAACACAGACATATGCACACAGGCATATGCACACAGGCATATGCACACAGGCACACAGCAGTGCAGACACCAGGAAGATGAAGGGAAAGGGAAACTGACATTCATCTGCCTAGAGAATTCCCATTTGAAGCATCTCAAATGAAGCCCTTTGTTAGCCCAAACTTATTTTCCTTCTTCATGCCTTACAAAGCAGTCTCACTGTTCTTGCAGACCACCTCGGCTGGAGGTGTTGTAGGCATCCTGAACCTTTGGTTTTCCTTTGAATCCTCCCAAACAGTCATCAGGCAGTTCAGCCTGTCCTTGCCCATGGCCACACCTCTGGTTCTCATGTGGTTTCCCAGTCAAGCTCTGTGGTTCCAGCTCATTGTTTCCAGTGTTGCTGTTGTGATCTCTGTAAAAGAAATAATATAACCATACATTTGACATTGAACTTTCATTAAGATAGTATGACTTGTGTCATTGGTACCTATGGGAAATTTATTCACAGTATAAGTTCATTTAAGATACTACTTCTATGTTACTTATTCATCAGCATTTAATATAGCAAATGCCCAGTAAGTGCAGACATGCAGTACTGTGGTTAAGAGCTCAGATTCTTGGTCCAACAGATCTGGGTAGAGCTAGAGTTCTAAAGTATGATAGCATAGCTATCTGACATTGGAAATTACTTCCTCTACATCTGGCGCGTTATATGCAGAGTGGTAAAATGAATAATACTACACATTGGATGTCCCTCTCTGAACTTCCAAGTGCTTTGGAATTCAAAAACATTTGATCATGATTCAGCATTTAGATCTTAAATAAAAATTATGAAAGAGACTATTCCGAAATCTAAACACTTGTGATCCTATATCAGAAAAGGAATACTTACCTTGTACTCAGTTTCTTAGACTACATGTAGAATGTTGGTTCTAATGATAATCCTAACACTTAGTGTTGAATGACTTAAGCCCTGAGGATCTGTCTGTGTGATCTGACTTCTGACTAAACCGCTCTGATCACAGAGCAGACGTACCCTATGTGTCATAACCTACGTATCACACCCTATGTTTCACCACCACCTAAATGCCATACTCTCACTCCCTTCCAGTTCTTGCTCTGAGGTCCTTCCCCTGGGACTGTCTTTCTCTATTTTGTCTTCCTGAAAAGTTTGTATTCATCTTTTAAGGCTGTCAGTGATATTGACTGACAGGAGCCTTTACTTACCCCGTCCTCTTCATGCTCACATTTGTTAAATGGTCCTTTTGTGGATCCCCTTGGAACCTTGCTTTCATTTGTAAGTATTTGGTGAAGTTCCTGAGGAACAACATTTGGTTATATTTTCCATATGAGTAATATAATTCTCATGGACTGAGCCAAGATGTGTTTATCAAATAAATGAATAATTAAATAGTTTGTGCTGTAGATAAATGTTTTAGTTTTAAGTAAATGCCATATTGAACTTGAAGGATAAAAAGGACTATTGCTGGGTGTTTTTATAAATAACTTTTGGGACAACCAAAAAAAATGTGCTCGTGAATTGTCTGTGAGTATCCTGCTAACAAGAGAGTCCATTGCTGCAGGGTCAAAGGTTGACAAAGCTGAAATACTCACAAGCTGTCCCTGGACAGAAGACCCTTTTTAGTTCTTGCTCTATATTTGGCGATAGCTTTCTTTTGCATACACAGACATAATTAGCAAAATTGACAGTTTTTTCTGTGACATAAAACTATAGCAATGTTTCTGTTTTTCTTATATTTATTTTTCAAATAGCCTTTTTTATTTGACACTTGATATTTTTAATAAATATAGGCAGGAGCAAGCTTTTACAAGACCAGTGGTCTGGGCCCTCTGCCTCAAGCTCTTTATAATGGTGAACCCTTTGATGTCAAAGAGATGAACACTGAAGAACTGGAAGAAGCTGTTCTGGAAAAGATGATGGATGCATTTGTGTATCTACAAAGAGATGTTTTTATGGTAGGTGTGCATTATAGTCAGAAGTTTCTGGCCCAGCCTAGCCCCTTGAATCTGGACCCACAGTTCCACAGCCCCTTAGTTCCAAATAACATACAGAGGCTTATATTAATTGCAAGATGTTTGGCTCAGGAAATATTATCTAACTCTTATACTTTAAGTTAACCCATATTTCTTATTATACTTAGCCATGTGGCTTGATACCCTTCTTGAGAACAGCATTTTTATCTTTTTTCCTCTGCATCTTCTGACATCTATCCCTGACCTTGCCCTCATTTGTCTTTACCTTGGATCGCCTGCCTGCCCTAAGCTGCCTTGCCACAAGCTGAAATAGCTTCTTTATTAACCAATGTTAATAAAGCATACTCACAGTGTACAGAAAGACATCCCACATCAGTGCATTTATAAGAAAATGACAAGAATGATATTTATAATTATGTTGAAAATTTTTTAAAGATTTATTTTATTGGTGTATTTTCTGAAAATATGTCTGTGTGAGGGTGCTAAATCCTCTAGAACTGGAGTTATAGACAGTTGTGAGCACACATTGGTGTTGAAAATCAAACCCAGGTTCTCTGGAAGAACAGCCAGTGCTCTTAACTACTGAGCCATCTCCAGTTCTCATATTGAAAATTTTAATGACATGTACAAAAATGTTATTCTTATCATTGAATAATTAATAATTAAATTTATCATATATAGGTACATAAAAAATCAATTAGAATATTTATAATTTTATTATAAAACTTATTATAATAACCCTAAATTATATGCTTTTGCATTTATTTTAAATTAAGTATGTTTATATGAATTATATAGTCATATGATATGCATATAAATTGACCATATTAATAAAGTGATATTTTTATTTTAGGGCACATTAAATGATGAAATCAATGCAATTGATTTCCTGATGAATAAGAATAATGTTGTACCTCGTTTAAATTCTTTGATTTTACATACTGAACCACAGTATCTTAATTTATTATCTTCATCAGGTAAATAATCATTCTTATACTGTCCTACAAATGCTTATTGTGAATGTTTCAGTAATTGGTTATTAAACATTTTTTTATTTCAGTAACTACTGATATTGAAGATTTCTCTACTTTCTCTTTCTTGGACTCACAAGATAAGAGTGCTGTGATTGCAGAAAGCATGCATTATTTAACCCAAGAAGGTAATCAGCATATTTTTTCTGTAGTTTATTCTTAAAATAATAAAAACAAAATTTTAGAAAGCCACTTACATAACAAATATTACTATGTTTCTGTTTTTGACTGAGCACTTGAATTTTAATTTTTTAATTTTTAATTTGTTACAAGTTAATGGTTGTTAGAGTTGGGGAAATGTTCCTCTTACCCTCATTAATCATATATGCAGCAAGGGTTTATTTGTAGCCTTTAGCTTTTAAAAAGAAAAAAAAGAATTTTAACCCATTTTTACTATTTAAAAAAGGTAATAATATTAAAAGCTATTTTAATTAGTCCATGAAAAAATGCAATCTGCATATTAGAGGAGATAATAGTTTCTACTTTATAATCCAACAAAATCTGGATGTCTTGCTGAAGTTGATTAGAAAAAGGTCTGCAGCTGGCCCTCAAATGTGCTAAGGGACAGCTGAAC
>PVIH01014023.1:36255-55872 GCA_004025045.1 Sigmodon hispidus | reverse complement strand
GAGGCCTCTAGCCCCCTCCTGACCTCTGGGCGGGGTCCGAATCCGCCCCTCTGAGACCCCAGCAGTTGGTTCGCTCAGTTCGAGGTCGTGGCGGGGTTTCCCTCAGCAGGAGCCGTGGAAGTGGTCAGGGACAGCGTCCACCTGCCCCTGCCCCAGAGAGCGCTGGGATTCTGCAGCCAGCGCTGGGTCCCGGAAGTCTAAATCCCCCTAATTTTTTTTTACTCCATTTTATAGCAAAAGACCCTGGGAGACAGGAAGCATGGTCTTCATCCTCTAATCCATAGAATTTCTTTCCTGTTTTTTTTCCTTGATTGTGAAAAAAAAATATATGTCTTGGAAATAATTTTTCTTTCTCATTGATGCCTTGGCTGGGGTAACTCATCGTTGATATATCCCTTGGCTCTCATCCAGAATCCAAGCTGTAAATATCTAACAAGTCCAAAGGAATATCCAAGATTTCAAGAGGAAAAAGTTGACAGCTGCTTTAGCCTCTGTTTACAGCTCCCATCTTTACAATTGATCTAAATAAAAATGTACTTTCCGACTAAAGATCTGTTATCAGTTATATAACATCTTATTATGCCTTTAAATGTTACAGAAGTAAAATGCAAAGAGAATATGTTTGACCCATCATATAGAATAGATAATAGATAATAATTAAACTTTTAGGTTATAATTTGATGGAAGAATACCAAAAATTGCTGGTTCATACCTTTTAGGTTTCATATATATTATGGAAAGAAATTCCAATTATCTTGATTCAATTCAGTCAATTGTATTTGTGACTAAATTTTTATTTTTATCCCATTTTCAGAGTTGTGTCAGTTATTTCTAGTTTTGCTTCAACACACAGAGAAAAGTAGTAAAGCTCCTGTAAAACGGAATTAGTTGATTTGTTCAAGTTACAAAAATAACACTTGATTGAATCATTCATTTATTTATGTATTCAAGCAACTTTCTATTCAACAATGTTGCCAAATGTAGAGATGAAAACTTATGAAAAAGATATAAATTACATACCATTTCTAGGAACAGACAAGATAGCAAAACTTCAGTTATCAATGTCCTTTTGAGTTTGAATCACTGACTATGACTATTATGTGGTGAGAAAGTTTATAACAAATATGCTCACGTGCATATTATAAACTTACAAGAAAGTAATAAAAGTAAAGAAGAGAAAGAAGAAAGCAGTTATCATAGTGTTGCCATCACCTAACCTTGGGAACCATTTGGAACTCAGTGATTATTAGGTATTTCTTCAATAAGTTATCTGATTTGTTTAATACTTACTATACTAAACTATTAAATGTACTAATATCAATATATTTTATTTTATGATAGAATAAATGGAACAACATATATCAATTATTTTACATTTCATACATTGTCAACTCTCAATTGAATGTCTCATTTACTCAATGAATCTATCAATTAGACAGAAGTTGGACTTCTGAGTCCATGTATCCAGCATGTGATTCATGTAATTCTCTTAACTTACTTCTGAGACCTATATAGTATCAAAGTATGTTAAACATTAATTTCTCTATTCAGGTAAATACTGAAAATGAGCTCTTGCTACAATTTGACTTATTTACCTTCTTCCTAAATGTCTCTTGAAAAGAGATACATTATGGTGACATAGATGTTATAGGAGGTAAAAATCCAAATGGTATTGCATAACATGGTATTAAGAAAATAATTCAATTAGCTGGAAATGTAGCTCAGTAGTTAAAAACCCTGGCTAATCAACCCAGGACCATAATTTGATTCTCAGCACTCTTGTGACTCACAACTGTCGGAATCTACAATTCAAAAAGTTCCAATTTTACCTTCTTGGATTTCACAAGCACCAGGCACACAAAATGGTGGTCAGATAAACATGCAGACAAAACATGCATGCATATTATAAAAAAGTAAAATGAAAAACAAACAAAAAGCCAAATTATTTCTGTAACTTTAAAATCAAAGTAGACTAGTGATTTTACTTCACGTAGTCAGAAAGTTTCTTTAGGCCTTGCTCAGTGTATAGAGGGGTTTGTACTGAAGTCTGACATAAACTTCAGCAGCTGAGTATAAAGCCTGAAGGTCTGTTAGCCACTGATAAATTATTTTATGTAACAAAGAAACTATAGTTCCCATTTTTGAAGCAGGATAGTAGAGGTACAGAGGCCAGATGCCTTCATAAGGGGTCACTTCTAAAGAGCATCTGGTTAGTATTAGCCAACATAAGCAAAGCCTCAGGAGAGTTTGCATAGGCTTTTCTGCACAATGGCTGAGTTTCCTGTTCTGCAACTATAGCAGCCATGTTTCCAATAATTGTATTTTCTTCTAAAAATAATCTTCCACATTAATTTTTTCAATCACTTCTTGAAAGAAGTATTCAGTGGATGCCAGTGGCTTACTGCTGTTGTGGTCCAGGCCAAAACATCATCTGCATTTCAAAATGCCTTTCTTTCTTCTTCCAGTCAATTGTGGTAAATGAAGAAGAACACATTTTAGAATACTTTTACCTTACTGTAAAAACAAGGAATTTATCAACATGCCAGTATAAAAGAGGGCCTAGGGGATCATTACTGAAAGCATAAAAGACTAATTTCCTCTATAAAATCACAGCAATAAAAGCCTCATAAATATAGGTCTCCAAAGACTTTTTAAAATCACATTCTTTTTTTTTTTTAAAAAAATCTCTCTGTCTAGTAGTGTCTATTATTTATTTAAAAGAGTAAGTTACTGAGTAATTTTCTGTTCATATGCTAGATCCAATGCAATATACACCAAAGCAAGGGATAGCAAAAGGAAAATGGATAGGAGAGAAAGAAAGAGAAAAAGAAGGAAGAAATAAAAAAGGAAGGAAAGATGGGAGGGATGTAAGAAGGAATAAAAATAGGATGAGGGTTGATAAAGGAAGCTAATAACTTTAGGAGAGTTCAGAAGGTAAGTGAAGGTAAAGTGGAGGCAACATGGTAATTTAATAAATTCTAGTTATAAAATACAGTTCAGGTTTACATATAAGCTTTAATTTTAGATATGCAGAACATTTCATATTTAGAGCTTCAGAAAACATTTATACTTTTACTCATTTTCCCTCAAGCAGATTAATATGCAGCTCAAAGTTGTCAGATGTACAAAGGTTGCAACTGTGATTCTTGGTGAGGAAGTGCTGCCTGATGTCTACACAGAGTAATGGGAGTGAGGAATGTGTTCTATGCTGGTGGATGATCAAGGAGAAACAGGCATTGGTTCTTCATTATCAGGAAGTGAATCTCTATTAGCAGTAATGAGGAAGAGAGAGAAATGGGAGAAAAAGAGAGAGAATAGCAATAATGAGGGAGACAGAGAGATGAAGAGAGAGAAAGAGAGAGAGAGGGAGAGACAGAACGGGTCAGATCATCTACCTACTGTTTAAAATACATAAAAGATCCAATAAAAAGTCAGCTGATGAAACTGCCTAATTGTTTCTTTAATTGTAAAATATTGACATAAATAATAGGAGATGCTCTTCAAATACAAGATTATCAGAAACTGTTTTTTAATGAGAACAGCAGATACTAGGAAAAATTAAGTTTGAATTACTAACAATTTTGTAGAATAACGGTTGCAAGAACAGTACTGCATCCTGAAAAGAAATACTAGGTATAAAAATAAAAGAAAAATTGGATAGATAGTTTCAAAAAGAAAGTGAGCTTTTTATGTCATTCAGCTATGCAAACCAATAAACCTATAAATATTCTTCAGATTTACATTGGGAACACAGTGCATTTATGGTTATTTTGCTTATATTAAAATAACCCGTAGTTCTAATTTTCTCTGTTTTCAAGGCTGCTGTTTTTCTTTTTTCTAGGTATCTTAATATTTTCTAAAAATACTTTTGCAATCACCTTCATGAAATTACCACCTTGAAAACTGATGTTTTCTTTCTTTCTGTTTTTTTTTTTAAAAACAATTTTATTTATTGTAAGTAAAGTGTTCTACGAGCAAGTCAGAAGCAGACACCAGATGTGATTATAGATGTTTGTGAGCCACCATGTGGTTGCTGGGAATTGGCCTCAGGACCTCTGGTGTAGCAGCTAGTGATCTTAAGCTCTGAGTCATCTCTCCAGCCCCATAAAACTAATGTTTTCTTATTGTATACATAAAAGCCTATTAGTTTCTTCCTTATACTTACATAAAATTTCCTTTCTCTCTCCCATCCCAATATCTTTGGCCACCTTGATATGAGGAATCTATGCAAGCTTTAATCTAATGCAAGAATGTTGCACAATTTTTAATTGATCTTATAATAAAAACCCAATGCCAGCTATTTGGGAAAAACTAAAAGATCCGAGAGACAGATGATCAAGCCATAGTCACTTTTTACCTAGCTAACTCCTCAGGCTAAAAAGTGTAGATCTTGTCTCTATGTATTCTCAGCCAAAAGGGAAGTAATAACTGTCTCTCCTCTTGCCTTATATACCTTTTCTGTCCAGCCATGTTCTTTTCAAGTTCAAACTTCTTAGTGTTGTGATTAAAGGTGTGTGTGTTTCCCAAATACTGGGAGTAGAGGCATGAGATCCCAAATGCTGAGATTACAAGTCTGTGCCACCACTGCCTGGCTGTGTTTGGCCTTGAACTCACTGAGATCCAGATTGATCTCTGCCTTCCTAGTGCTAGAATTGAAAGTCTATTTCAACATTCACATTGTCCTAGAATGTGATGCCTCTTCTCTTTATATTTGTGTTGCTGTTGTTCTGTTAGTTGTTTCAGTTCTTTGTTTTTGTTTTTTGTTCATGCTAGGGATTGAACCGATGACCTTGTGCATATTTGGAAAGTTCTCCACTGCTTGATTCTACCTCTGACTGCTTCCTTACCTTTCATACCTCACTTTCTCTTGCATCTACCAGTTTTGGCTCCATTTCTAACCCCTATTATTCTCATTTCTGGTAACTTTATAGACAATGACTGCTAATTCAGAACATGCTCTTCTTAATGGGTATGTACTGTCTTGTTTCAATGCTCTGTAACACAGAGAACATCTAACCTTACATGAAGAAATAGTTGATTCATTGATTTTAAAACACATTCTTTAAAAACAGCCTCAGGATCCTTTTCACCAATATTCCAAAATAACAAACTTGTCTGTTATCTTTCATTTATATATATAAATATAATTATGGCATATCACAGTTCCACTATGAACTATCCTTTACACCTGTCACTATTCTTGTGAAGCATGCACTTCTTAGCATCTCCTTGTATATACTTGCCAGAAGGGCCCAGTGGAGCCAAAGAAAACAATATCAGTAAAGCCACATAGAGAAATGTGTGTGAAATATATATTGTGCTTTGGTTTCACAAGCATATTCAGTAAAGCTTGTGTTGAAAAGTGAAATTTGTTAAGGTGGAGATCACAGAGCTTGGTCTCTTGCTCTGAAGCAATCAAGTGTTTGGCTTGCTTGGCTCTTATCTCTGCGTGGATGTGTTCTTTACCTACAAAGTTCAGTACCTGGGAATCAGAGATTCTAACATCAGCTTACTGGCGGTGCGTCCCTGATTCTCTTTTATTTCATAATCCAGCCTTACCCATACTTTCTCCAACTAACCTCTTTAGGTCTGAATATGAGGCAGAGAGAATTAGAATTAGTGGGACAAATGCTGTACTTTTCATTTTCTATAAAGTGATATCCTCAGCTGCTTGCAGATGATTGGGAAAAATACTTTTTCTTAGTTAGGAAAAGACACTCATTGATGATGTATTATTCTTCTGAGAAAATGAGAATGCATATATTAACTTGACTTTATACTTTGTTATTTAGCCTTCATTTTCAACTTTTCACAGTGCTGTCAACCACTCCAAAGGACCTTCACTAGGCTGATTCTGGCACTGATTCAGATTACATCAGTGTAAATTTTGGGTTTCCATTGCCTGCTGTTTTTGCAGTAACCTGCAGTTGTATTCTCAATGGTATCATTAGCACCTTCTTCCCTTGAGTGCTGATGGCTGACTCCTGAAAGCCCCCAAGACTATAGTAATTTACACTGTTGACTCTCCCTGCAGCTAATTCATCTTCATGATCTGTCATATTCTTCATTTAGTGACTTAACCCTTTCACTGCTCTTACAGAGTTGTCTTGCCTTAAGCCAATTCATTTTTAAGCCTGTTAGTAAGATTAGGGAGGTAAGAAATCAGACAGATCATCTCATTAGCATAATCCCTTTAGTTGAGTACAATGAAGATAATAAAGGTTAAATAATTTATTAAAACTCACACAGAACTCAGCCTAGCCCCTGTTTCCCCATGGCCACATTTAACAATCTTTTTTTAAATGCTAAATGTTTTTGAGAACACTATACACACACACATACACACACACACGCACACACACACACACACACACACACACATATATATGCACTCTATCTATGCCATTTCCAGTCTGTCCTTCCTGCCAAGCCCTCCTTCATCCATCCTAAATTCATCATCATTTTTTTTTCATTGTTATTGTTGCATGTATCTGGTGTTGCTCCTGTGTACATTTGTACAGGACTGAACACTTAGCACTGGACACACATATAGAATTTCATTCTTTAAGGAAGCTAATTTATTCTTTTTAAGTAACTATGGACAACCTTTAGCTCTGCATCTAGACATGGAACAATGTGAAATTTTTTATGCATGTTAGCATGTCAGATGGTGTTGCTATTATGCTGGATGAGGGTCCAGGATACTTACTAGGCTAGGTCTGAGTGCTTGATATATGGAAGGGATAGGCCAAAGGTTTTGAGGTGACACAAAAAAGTAAAGGCCTTAAGAACTCACCAGACTAAACTGACACACAGGATGAGCAAACAAGCTAGTTGAGGACATTCATTTTATTGTATTGACTATGGCTTGGGATCCATTAACCACTCCATGACTCAGTGATCTCTTATATCCAGTCCTATATTGAGAATAATCCAGCCTGGATATAACTGAAGAAAGCTACAATAAAGGATTATATAAATTTTCATAGTGAAATATACGTTACTCTTGTCTCAAATACATTAAATTTCCTCAGAATACATTTATTTTTTAATAAAGGATCAATTGACATTTTCTGTTTCTTTGTGTATCTGTCAGTGCTCCATCTTGATAAACATTGCTTTAAGTATTTTTTCAAAATCTTTCCCCAGTTCTGTTTTCCAAATTTGTCACACACCTTCTACTTTTTAGATTTAAATGTAGCTTCTTAGCTGCTTTCCCTTCACCCTATGCATCAGTTACTACTTTGTGGCCATGATAAAATGCCAGAACTAGAAACAACCTATAAGAGGAAGCGATTATTTTAGCATACTATTTCATAATAGTGAGGGATGCATGACCTCATGAAATTAGATGTATATATCTCCTTTTCCATTCATGAAGAAGAGAGAACCAACTGGAAGTGGGGAAACTCTATCAGCTCCCAAAACCTACCCAAATGTTATTTCAACCAGCAAGGTTTCAAATGCCACAAGTTCCATTACCTCCTTAAACAGAGTCACCAACTTGGAACCAAGTTTTCAAATATGTGAGTCTATTGAGCTGTTTCTTATTCGGATGACTACATTCTTTATTTTTCTTTTTCATTGTTCTGCCTTTCAAATTCATTCTAGGTTAATAGTTAAAAAGGATGTGAATCTGAGAGGCCTGATAACTGAGTTTGATGGGGTGCATAATGTAAAATAATAAATATATAAATAAAAAAGAAAGAAAGTGGGAGTAACAATGTGTTTTTAATTTTATTATTTTCTGGATTTTGGTATTTAGGTAGAAAGGCATTTGTGTTTTAACTATGCTTTAAAAAAATTATAATCTTTTATATGACTTAACCTTTTGCTTATTAAGACAATGGAATTTCTGCTTGATGCTTCTAAATCAGGATTATCATCTCATCATCATTTGTCATTTTTAACTAAAAGTAGTCATATATGTATTTATGCCTTTTTTATTTGTTTGTTTGTTGTTTTGGTTGTTCAAGATGAGGTTTCTCTTTGAAGCTCCAGTAGGATTCAAACTAAGAGTTCTGCCTGTATATGCTTCCAGAGTACTGGGATTAAAGGTCTGCACCACCACAGCTACACAGCTACAACTTAAGTTGTTGAAATTAAGACATTTATTTTGTTTTCTATGAGATCTATTAAAGAGACAAGAAAAATCTATTTAGACATAGAAAAATTGTTTTACAATTACTTCATCAAATACTTAATTTTATTATATTATTAATAGTAGAAGTTGTTACGTTTCAGAAATAAATGTTATTTTAGTCATGCTGATTTTTAAAGTAGGCAGGTTTGCTACAATTCAGTTCATATTATGAAGGATGGATGCATCAGATTAACTTTGATGTCACATTTATTTAAAAATCTCAAATTATACAATTTAAAAATTGTGTTCATAGGAAGATACAACATTGTTTATAGAATTAAAACCTTGTTCGTTGACTTCCATGGGAGGTCTTACCCTTTCTGAGGAATGCATGGGGGGGTGGGGCAGGCAGGAGGAGAGGAAGAGGGAACTGTGGGTGGTGTAGAGAAAGTATGTTAGGTACTATCATTCTCTTCTGTTTGTTGACCAACTATTTCATGATCTTCCTGCCATGCCTTCTAACTTTAATTAATTATATCCTTTCTACTTGGGTGATTATGTAAGTGTGCATGCACAGATGTGTATAGTTATGTACATGTGTATGTGTGAGTGCATGGAGGACAGAAGTTAATGTCTAGTGTCTTTTCTCAATTACTCTTTATATTACTTTTCAGTCATATTTCCCTCAGTCAATACAGAGCTTAATGACTGAATAGTCTGCCTGGCCAGCAAGACCTAAGAATCTTTCTACTTCCACTTCTTTAGATTACTGGCCATGGTCTAGTGCTCATTTTTAACATATATTCTAGAACTTGACTAATTTGCATAACAAAGATTGTACCAACTAGATCAGTGCTCTAGTCATGTATCCATTCTTTAAAAAAATATATAAATAAATGAAATTAAACATAGAAAAATAAAAAAGATAATCTTTTCCAATGATGTCTGATCAAGGCACAAATCTCTGTATAGCATAATGTTTTTAGGATTCATTGAATTGCTCTATTCCTTTATCAGAGTGGTTATATTTGGTTTTCTCTTATGTCCAGGGATAATCAAGTCTCAGGTTCAAGGCCACCTGAGTAGTGTTTCTTTTTATGTAATGTCTTCTCATGGAGTTTCTTGTCATGGAGTGTCTCTTAAATTCAGTCAGTTATCAGTTAGTTACTCCAAGTTTTTCTACTACTGAACCAGTGTAGCTTACCCTGTATCCACTCTCAAATCATGAACCAAAGTAAAAATTTTCTCCTTTGAGTTACTTTCATCTTTACAATGGGAAATAACTACTACAATATGCTTTTTTCAGAATTCATCGCACTAAATTTTTTTGTACCTTTTATTTCTTCCTGTTATTATGTAGAAACTTACTATGGCTGAAATCTCATATGAACATATGTATAGAATAATATATTTAATATTAAAAGTAAATGTATTTCACATCAGTCACATTTATGTTCTTGGACTTTTTAGGAAATTTAAACCAAAGTGAAGATTCTTCCTTCTTTAACAATAACTGGATGGCATTATAGCAATCCTTCAATCTTTCTTGGTCTTTATCAGTTAAATGGTAGGAGAAATAATTGCTCTATCTACTTTGCAAAGCTTCTGTGGGGATAATGTGTTTGTAGCCTAAGGATTACAGATAGTTGAGAAACATTATGTGTTAAGTGGAATTTACATGCCACACACAGGAGGCAGCAACTGTTAGTACAGGGCAAAATTTAGTTGCCTCCTTTAGTCTATTCTCAGTTGAAATTAGAATGAGGCCTTGGGAAGTCCACAGAATCTAGGTATGTAACTAGTTTTCCTTCTGCCTATGGTTAGTGTCAGGCCTTGCTTTTAGCCAGTTCCTGTTCCTCTGTGCTTATTCCTAAAAGCACTTTCTACTGAGGACAGCAAGTGGACACACTGGGCTGGGATTCAGATAGGCAAGTTTAATTCTCCTTCATTCCCTCCATGATGATATACCTAGGCTTACTGCATTACCAGTAGCAGTCTGCATACAAATGCCCCTCCTCTTACTCTACATCCACTCTTTGGTGACTCCATCAAACATAAGTGTATAACCAGATTTCCTCCTTCTGATGGACCCAATATGTCCTATCTTTTTGCCCATTCTAATTTCTTTGTGTCATCCATGCGATGACATTCCCTATCCAGGTCCCTCAATAATCATTCTACACCTGGATTCAGTAAGTGATTTTATTCTCCTTGTGCTCCATTATAGTGTCTCCAGTTTTACCACAACACTTTAGCAGAGAGTTTACTGGTGCCCCTTCTGCATCCTTTCTTCATTGTTCCCCATGATCAACTCAATGACAATGTACCATTTACTAGAGATCACATGAGTGTTTATCAGTTCCAAGTCAATGGAGAACAAAGATATACCTCTTAGTATTGTTTAAAACTCTCTCAACAAAAGTAATAGAGCTACACAGTAGCTAGCTACAGCAGTAAAGATATTCATCATCATCATCATCATCATTATTATTATCTCTTGCAGCATGGAGAGAGATATATGAGTTCCAAGACTAACTGATACAGAGATTAGTCATTAGTAATGTACCTACTTTTATTTCCCATCATTAGAAGTAAATCAGCAGCTCTATGTACCACATAAAGATATTGTAACATCAAGAAAGAGAAGATAAAAACATAATTCTTACTTGCCTCTATTTATAGCATCATCAAGTGTCGCGCACACCCTTGCCAGCAAGGAAAGCTCAACACCCAGGATCTTCTTTCAGCAGTTTATTCGGGACCTTTACAATTGTTCACTCTTTTTCCTTCTCTCTGCTTCTCCTTCTCCTGCCCCGGGAAACCCCACCCACTGACTAGAAACTCTCAGAGCATCCAATCCCAATAAGCCACGTGGGCACAGCTCATAGGTCCACATACGCAACAGCAAACCACACCCCAGGCTCAAGCCAAATAAGGAGTTGTTTATCAAAAGAGAGCACTCACCCACGGGGGGGGGGGGGGTGGAGGCCGGAAATCAGCACCATCTCTAGGGCGCAGCAGCAGGCAGCTCTCTATATCTCCTCCTTATTTAATAATTAAAAAATTAAGCAAAAGCGGCAGGCAAGAGCAGAGGCGTAATCCCCATTGTGCAAGAGGACTTGTGCTATCCCTAATCCAGGTGTCATCCACCCAGACAGGGACAGACCTGTCCGGCACCTGTTTTAATGAGGACAGGATAGTGGATGCCAACCTGTATGCAATGAAGCCTTACCTAGGCAAAACCATGTGCAGTGCTTAGCCTCGCAACTCATGCCAAACATTACTCTTTCAAGGCAGCAAGCCAAACATGTGGGGGCTGTCCCGCCTCAATGGCTGTGAAGGCTTGAACAATCATGGCCATGCTCCTACATTGTGTGAACCTCATTTTGCAGATGCACCACAGGCAAATCAGAAATATCAGCACCATCAAGCCAGCCAGAGCACCCATTCCCACCCATTCCTTCAGATGATTGAGGGCGGTGGACATCCATCTCGTCAGTCCTTCAGCAACTTCAGGGTCCACTCGAGTTGAATTCACAGCAACGATTGCAACTCTCAACTTCTCCATGGTCGCTTCGAATTCACCTGACCAATTTCCTATAAAATAACTTGACAAAACTTTAGACAAATTTGCAGCATAGGAAAAATTTTCATACTGAATAGAAGTCACACATAGGGCCTGATACTTCCATTCGCATCCCAACTGAGCCATCTGCAAGAGGACATCAACCTCCTCTTGCACCAGGTCAATCCTTTGGTGGACCAACATCAGCCCACCTTTAAGCTGGGCAGAAATGCCTCTTTGAATGTCTAAGGCATGGGTTACATTGGCAGAGAAATTATTAAGTGTTTGAGCTGTCTGGACGGTGTGACTCATAGCAATGTCGGCCGTGTTAGCCTCAATTGCGGCTAAGGAAATGGCTGTAACAACAGCTGCAGTAATACCAAAATCTCTCTTGGCCCTAAACAAGCTCATGGCATTAGGGCTTTGTACCGGGACAGGTACCCATTCCAGGGCCAATCCTCACCCTCAAAGTCAGCATCATACTTGTCATTTCGGACCTTCCTGGTTAGCCGTTCTGGTACCCACACTGGATCTTGCCGGTTCTGAGGAAAGACACAAACAGAACCTCTCGCCCATGTAAGTGCTGGTTCAGGACCATGCCGGTGTCCTGTGAAAATATCCTTCCATTTCACCATGCCTCTGTGGCTAGGGGTGAGAATCAGATGTCTATCTGCCACAGAGCGGCCATCAACATCCAAATTTAAAAAATTAAGGGTAAACAGAGCTATAGATAGTCTTTCTTTGGGGGTGTGGCCGTGGACTATTCCCCCTTTTCGTTTTGTAAGCATTCCTTCAGCTACGTCTTGTCCCTGTGGATTGTAAGGCAATCCATGAGTTACTTGTACATCCATTTGTCTGCAGAATGCAGTAAACTGTGTTCCAGTATAAGCAAGGTCATTGTCAGTTTTTACCTGCAGGGGCTTTCCCCAAGCTTCCAGGCCTCTAGTCAGTATGCAATGACATTGCTTCCTTTCTCTCCTGACATGGCAGTGGCATGCAAAATACCAGAGCATGTATCTACAGAAACATGTACATACTTCAAAGAGCCAAATTCAGAAATGTGAGTAACATCCATTTGCTATACTTTTAATGGCAAGATCCCTCTGGAATTAACACCTAGGGAAGGTGGGTGGTGGTACACCATACATTGAGCACAATCCAAAACTATTTGATGTGCCTCAGCTCTGGATATCTGAAACTTTTGTTGTAAGGTCTTAGGATTCACATGATATAGCTGGTGAAATTCTTGAGCTTTGACTACAGGAGAGGTAAGGAATACCCAGTCCTGTCTAGTGCACATATCCACCTTGGCATTGCCTTCACCGAGTGGACCCAGAAGGCCAGTATGAGCACGGATATATTGAGGAAAAAATCTCTCCTTACACTGCAAAATCAAGTCTTGCAAGTGGTTAAATAGGACAGTGACCGTACTGGATGATTTTATTGGTCCTGCCACTTCAAGCACCTTTAAAGCATTAACCACGTAAGCTGAGTCAGATATCAAGTTAAAGGCAAAATGGCATTCTTTAAACACCTCATATACTATTTGAAGTTCTACTACCTGAGGAGTACCAGGAGTAAATTGATGTTGAACTGGTTGTTTGCCTTGCACCATATAGGCACCTACTCCTGTTTACGAGCCATCAGTGAATACATTGACAGCTCCCGCCACCAGCTCTGCAGCGGTGACCTTGGGAAAAATTATGGGATGCTCCTTAAAAAATGTCATAAGAGGATGCTGTGGGTAATGATTATCTGTTTTTCCAGCAAAGGTACAGCAAAGAATTGCCCAATCATCAACAACAGCACACAGGCTGTTAACTTGTGCTGCTGTGTATGGCACAATTATTATGGCTGGTGCATGCCCAATATACTGAATGGATTGTTGGATGCCATTCTGAGCTAAATCAGCTACTGCTGTAGGGTAATATTCTACAATTTTTCTAGGCAATACCTTTGGATGTATCCACAACAGTGGACCTGATTGCCATAGTACCCCTGTGGGTTGTCTGAATGTGGGTAAAAGGCATAGGGCAAAATCTTTTCCTTCCTCAATCCTATTTAGGCAGGCATTCTGCAACCTCTGTTCAACTACTTGCAGTGCCTTTCTGGCTTCCACTGTCATCACTCGCGTGGAGTCTAAATCCGACTCTCCTTTCAGAATGTCATAAGGGGGTTTCAATTCATAATTTGAAATCCTCAGATATCCTCTAATCCAATTAATATCTCCCAACAGCTCTTCCTCTGAGTCTGTAGACTCAGGAGTTTCTATATCAGCAAGGTCGGGGTACAACTCTCCCCCTTCACTCTGTCCTTCTTCACTGCCTGGCCCCTCCGATCTCTCCTCCCAACACCTCCAAGTTGGCCTGTTATCAGCTTCAGGTGGCCTTGGCAAAAGGAACCACACCTGCCTAGAACCAATCCACAGGTTTTGATCTTCCGTGGAGACAAAAGCAGAAACTCTTTTCCCAAGTAACATATTCTTATAAACAGATTTTGAAGTCAGGATATCTTTAAAGTATATGAATTTGATTAACTTAGCAGCCTTAGTAATCAGTTGTTTCTCTGCAGTTAGCTCCTTAAAAGTTAAAAAATTACAAGAAAATGCAATAACCAGAATCCAGACTCTCTGTTTATCTGCCATCTTTACGTGGCTTTTTTTTAATCTTTATTTCCTTCCCCATTTAGAGGTTTTGAGAGTCTAAATCTGTTTTATTGAGAATTCTAAATCATTTTTCAACTCAAAGAGCTTTTAAAATGTTGCTATCACTTTTAGTACTGACTCCGCCCCTCTTGGCTGCTTTTCAATATGTTGTAGGAACCCATGAATCTCTCCCACTGCTAGCAAGCAGAGCAGACTCAGAAAAACCTTAATGAAGCAGCTCCTTAAGAGCCAAAAAAATTGGATGTGAGGTTGAAGACCCCATCCTTGTATAACCTTTAATTCCTACCTTAAAAATTTTCTGGGAGCCCTTACAAACAGCCCCAGCTTTGCTAATGCTTTTACTTTCACTTTGAACTCAAGCTTGCAAGTGCTGTTGCTTTCACTTTAAGCTCAAGGTTGCCATGCGTCCACAGCTATAAGAGGTTACACTCACTCGTCAGTGAGCTTCCTCTTCTCCACCTTATCTACAGGTCGGAGCTACCCACTTTGATTGTGGATCCCAATTTACCTGGGACTTACCTGTTGACCCCCCTGACTGCAGAAATTTCTGATGCCTGAAGCTCGCAGGAGTTGTTTCTCCCCATATGGGCCACCACTTGTCGCACGCACCCTTGCCAGCAAGGAAAGCTCAACACCCAGGATCTTCTTTCAGCAGTTTATTCGGGACCTTTACAAATGTTCTCTCGTTTTCCTTCTCTCTGCTTCTCCTTCTCCTGCCCCGGGAAACCCCACCCACTGACTAGAAACTCTCAGAGCATCCAATCCCAATAAGCCATGTGGGCACAGCTCCTAGGTCCACATACACAACAGCAAACCATA
Organism: Sigmodon hispidus; assembly: GCA_004025045.1. Lineage (NCBI taxonomy): Eukaryota > Metazoa > Chordata > Mammalia > Rodentia > Cricetidae > Sigmodon > Sigmodon hispidus. The sequence continues at coordinate 40,740 of PVIH01014023.1, read as the reverse complement.
CCCCAGGCTCAAGCCAAATAAGGAGTTGTTTATCAAAAGAGAGCACTCACCCACAGGGGGGGTGGAGGATGGAAATCAGCACCATCTCTAGGGTGCAGCAGCAGGCAGCTCTCTACAATCAAGGATGCCAATCCTCATTTTTTTTAAATGCGACTGGCAATTATTACTTCATATGCTCATTTCTGAACAAGTCACTAGCAGGCAAATGGTTCAGGTTACCATAGAAAATTTGGTCTGCTTTATTTCTATGGATTAGTATGGAGCTAGTCCCTGATTTAAAACCCATGTACAAGGTAGCTAGGAAAATGAAAGTAGGGAAAAAAAGATGACATATGTCAAAGAGGCAACTTGATAGGATTTATTATTTTAACTACTTTCAAATTAGCCAGCTGACTTGGGAAATTATTTGGGAGCTATGTATAAATTAAAGATGGCAGGAGTAAAAAACCTATATGAATATTTTTATTTTATTTTTGTTTGTCTTCTCTGTGGAAATTTTGACTAATATTCCTTTCATTATCAAACTTTCTTTGGAAATCCTGCCTACTTATATATTATGTACATATTTTTCAGTGTGAGAAATTGAACCTAGGGCCACCAACATTCTAGGCAAATGCCTTTCTCAGCTGTGCTCTTGAGAATTACATTGTAATTTCATTTTTATTCTTTTCACATTTTTCTTTATAGGGTACTCTCCAAGTCTTTTCTAAGAAATATTTATCTCTCTTCTATTTCTATACCACATTTGCTAACTTTTAACATTGCATTTCTTCTTCAGAGCTCTTTTTGAAATCTATTCAAAAAGGAATCTGCATAGGCATTTTCTCCCAATATATAGGAGAATCTATCTAATGGAGATATGAGGATGTGTACTGTTATCTCAGTTCTGTGATTGCCTTCCCAGTGTGTTAGGTTCAACTGGTTCTTAAAATATACATGCATATACCTGAGGACAGTGTCTTGTTTGCATGACACGTGTAGATATGGTGGGCTGTAACCTCTTTATTCTCTTCTAACTTAACTGTAGCAAACACAATATTACTTCCTTTTCTTCTAGATGCTTCATCAAAGTTATATGTTTTAATCAGCCTGAAACCTATATTTGTATTATAAAAAGAAGCCTCTAATTCTCTTTGAACTAAAAGAAAATTGACAGAATTTGACCCTTTCAAATGGAGATTTTTTCCCACCAGATCCATCTCTATTTCTCTGTGACAGTTCCTTCTAAAAAACCTCTACCTCCAGTTTCTGACAAAGTTTCTCTTAACCTGGATGTTCTTTCACTTTGGCTGACTCATTTTTCTTGTTTTATTTTTTTCTTTATCAATTGGCTTTTTGTTTGCATAGTATAAATGATTGGCTCCTTCAGAAATAGTATATACATCATGCTATGTGGGGTTGTGGACCTCAAAAACCATGGAAAATTCTCTTTAGGATTCAGGGCTGTCAAGATACCAGAAAAGAACTGGAAAATGCCAGTGAAATGATTTAACTTGGCATCTTATTTTTTTCCAAAATTCCATGTGCTGTGCTTTGAAAATATTTGACATGATTTTTGTTTTAACTAAAGAGTTGGTCTATTGTATACAGAAAGAATGTGTTGCAAGGGAACAAGAAGGATCCTTTGAACTAATACATATTTTGATTGTGACAGTTGATCAGTGACAGATGTGTCTGAAATGTTAAAATTATTCATGATGTGGCTTCATACTGTTTGTTGGCCCAGCCTTGTAGTTAATATAAAAAAGTGACAAAATTAATAGAAGAAAAGAAAGAGATAAGAAGAGGGAGTTATATTCTTTAAAATAATCAAAGAAGAAATGCTCTAAATAATTTTGATGTCTGAAAGTTAATTTAGAGAGTTTCAGTTCACAAAATTTCAAAATATCTTATATTTTTGAACTATATTTATAAAATAATTTTGTAGACAAAAATATTTTGGATTCATATATGCTGTGTGCATGTGTATTTCCATTTATGTGGATGCATGTCTACGAGTGAATGCTCCTGTATGTGAGCACTGTTGTATTCATCTATGTATTGGCCTGAAGTTGACGTCAAGTGTCTCCTTTAATCACTTGCCACTGTGTTAATTGAAGCAGTGTTTCCATAATGAACCCAGAGTTTGTCATTTCTACTAGTCTACCTAGGTCATCTCTGTCTTTGTTATTCAAGTGCTAGTGTTACAGGTACGTGACATTTCTATCAGACTTTTTAACAGGCATTTTGGTGATTTACGTTTTTGTCCTCTTATTTGAATGGCATTGATTTTATCTGCTAAGTCATTTCTTTTAAGTGTTAGATAATCCTACATTTTATCTTAAAGATATCACAATGCATTACTATTACTCCCTGATCACTTTTTTTAAACAAATAAATAGCTCCTTCAGCTCACATTATCAAGCACATAATAAATGCTTAGTAAAATTTCTTAATGAAATAGTGTGTCTAGTATAATGTGGTTTGTGGTGAACTGCACCAACTGTATGTCTAGATGTAGTCATTATTATCTTCTAAATAATAAATCTAGTTCAAGAATCTTTTTAGTAATTCATAAACTTGTCCACAGAATGACCTGTGTGATGGAGGAGAGTCAATGAATCATGTCTACATTTTCTTGCAAAGAGATTTTATAGAGTTGGTGCCTGCTTGATTAAGAATGTTTTATCTCAAATAAGTGTACTTATTGTGGAAAAAAGAACCTAAATAATTCAAGATTATGCAAAGTATTACATAGTTAACTTATAGTGTAGTTTCTGTTTCTGTCTCATTTTAGAGACACCTGTAAATTAGGCCTCTTTCCTTATAAAAGGATTCATCAAATCAGTTGATTCCAGGAAGGTATACTATGTGTATCCTATGAACAGTACTCTTAGTGCATTAAAATTTATGTCCATGGAGACATAAGTATTCCAATGCCTTAAGCCCAGGAATGAGTTCAGCCTTCTCAAGACACAGTCTAATATAACTCTTTTAGCAAAAGCTTTATGAATGATTTAGGTAGATTTAGAAGTTATATTATTCTAATAATTTAAGACATAAAATTTAACTATTTGGATATACTTTGTTTTTCAATATTTTTATTTAGTGTTTGAAACTCCCGTACATGTACATAATGTATTCTGGTCTCAGTCATCTCCTCACTCCTCCACCTTGCTGTTGTCTAATCCACCCCAACATACTTCTTTCTTAGCCTTATATCCTCATTATTTCACATCTCAGAGAGTACTGTTAGCATTGCCTCATACGACAATCACTAGAGCATTTGTAACTTACCAGAGGACATACTTCCAAAAAAATAACTCACCTCTACCCCAACTGCCAATAAGTTTCAGTAACTCTTCAGTTAGGGTTAGGACCTTAAGATAACTTAGACATTCATGTTGAAATTTTAACTGGCGGGTTCCGGGACCAGGTGCTGTCTGCAGAGCGTGTCCCAGTGCACTCTGGAGCAGGCAGAGAAAAACTCTGCCTGTCAAGGTCCCCCAAGCTGCTGCTGAGGGAATTCGCACAGGTACTCACCTCCAACTGAATGATCAGATAAGGACTGGGGACCCTGAAGGACAGACTCAGACCCCGCTCAGAGGTGAGGAGGGGTCAGCTGGCCCCAGCTCCTGTATCCCTGCCAGGGAGAGGAGACTTGTGCTCCCGTACGTTCCGGTTTCAGTTTTGGGACCGGGTGCTATCTGCAGAGCATGTCCCAGCGCACTCTGGAGCAGGCAGAGATAAACTCTGCCTGTCACGATCCCCCAAGCTGCTGCTGAGGGAATTAGTATGGCTACCCACATCCAACTGAGCTATCAGATAAAAATTGGGGACCCTAAAGGACAAACTAAGAACCCGTCCAGAGGTAAGGAGGGGTTAGCAGGCCCCAGCATCTGTATCCCTGCCAGGGAGAGGAGATTTGAGCTCCCATCAGTTCTGGTTCCAGGACCTGGTGCTGTCTGCAGAGCATGTACCAGCGCACTCTGGAGCAGGCAGAGATAAACTCTGCCTGTTACAGTCCCCTCAGCTGCTGCTGAGGGAGTTTGCAGGGCCACCATCCCGCCTCTAATTGGTCAAACAGAGAAAGACTGAAGACTTGAAATTCATTACCCTGCACAATGCAGAAGTAGTGATTGAGCACACCTTTTCTTCATAGAAATCACAGGAGGCACACAAGCCCGAGTGGCATAACTGACCAGGAGCCACCTAATGGTGAACCACTAAAGCCATGGGCAAACACCAGTGCAAAAACTTACATAATAATATAAAGAACAACAAGGTAACTCCAGAAGAACGTGGTGATCTTACAAATACAAGACTTGAACTGAGCAATGAAGAGGAAACAGAAGGAAGCAACACCAAAAATTCCTTTTTGATGATCATCGAAGCTCTCAAAGAAGATATGAAAAATAGCCTTAAAGAAATAGAAGAAAATACAAACAAAAAATTGGAAGAGATGAACAAATCTATGAAAGAAACATGCCAGGAACTAAAAGCTGA